>JAWHQI010001373.1:0-84703 GCA_033032865.1 Dactylorhiza incarnata
CGCAAGAGAGCAAGAGAGAGGAAATTCAAAAGCATGAAATGATCTAACGTCTTGTGTTGCTTAAAGAAGGCAATTCGACTTAACTTAGGTTTTTAATCGAAGCAAGGTTGAGTGGAAATAAGAATCAGCGCTCCAAAATATATCGAAGTAGCTTCTAGAAAAAAGGCTTGCGCGTGCTTGAAAAGTCGACATTGCGTCAAGTGGAAATCAACGTGACTTTGAGTTCATACATCAACTATTAAGTCGATGCATGCGTCGATAATCATTTTATATGCGTCGAGTGCTATTTGAATTTAACTATCTCAGACAACAGTCGAAGCTGGCGTCGAGTAGAACTCAACGGTGAGTCAAATTCCATTCGACGCAGCGCTGAATTAACATTGCATTATTTTCAAGAAATTTTGTTGTTTTTCCAGTAATAGATTTTATTATATTACAATATATCATTATTATATAATATGTGTGAATTAGAAAGCACCATCAAGGGGTTTAGAGAATATGTCACCCCTTTAATATTTGTAGTTCCACATTGAAGATTTAATTTTCCCTTTCTCTACCTTATCTCTGAGGAAGGGACCCTAAGTTTTCCTGCACATGAAATTCAAAACATTAGAGGGTACCCAGGTTACCTTGGGCCCTTTGCTTTTACCATTATTAGGTGATATGAAAGAATAGAGTGGTCTCTCATTATACCCTTTTGGATGGCAGGGAATGGTCTATCAAACCATGATATGTTATCTTGGTATTGGAAATTTGCATAGAATTTATCAATGTATAGTAAATATGTTGAATGCCTAATGATTTTTATTTTTTTGTTTTTAAATTTTTTTATTTTTGTTCATTGGTTTTTTGATAGATTCTTGCCTAGAGTTCTTTTCTCACTATTAAGATCCACCTATTAAATATTGTAATTTTATCAGGATGGTTATTTTGTTCTTCACACATTTGACTTATTTCTTTCACTTATTTTTCACTAGATCTAATAAATATTACGGATTATTCCAAACTGGTTTGCTAGAGGTTACTGTGTTTGTTTGATGGATCTACTCCTAAACCAAGATAACTAAATCTCATAGAGAGAATTTGTATGATCTATCCTATTTTAGCTTTGACTCTCTCATGAAAGTGAGTCTTCAAAGTTTTTGTCTTTGTAAGCTCTTCTTTTAGTCATAAATTTCCATTAGTTAATTCATTTATTTTTGTTTCATTTTATATATATCTTATTCTGTAATTCATTGTTATAGAATACATATTATCTTTCTTAAATAATCTTCTAATTTTCTCTTACTATTTTAAGTTCTTTCTGAAATTAAGATAATCCTGACAATATTCTTTAAAGCAAATTTTCAAATCTTTTGAAGAAAAGTTAAAGTGATCAAATAGAGATACCTGATCTTCTTCAGATGAATCTTCCAAAGCCATTAAGCAGGCTTCTTCAGCAGGCAGTTTCTTCATCACTCTTAGATGAAGAGCTTGACTCGTATTCTGAGTCACTCCGGGTTTGAGCTATGAAACCTTCCTCTACTTCTTGCCCTTCTTCCTGAAGGACTTCTTCTTGTGCTCCTTCTTGCTGCTTTTGTCCTTCTATTCTTCTGGACATTCAGGGGCAAGGCGTGCCATGGCTTTCTACAGGCAAAGCAAATTATTTCTTACTTTGGGATTCTTATAAAACCTTCGCTTGTTTGAGCTCCTCTCCTTCTTCTAGACTGTGCTGTCTTGACCCACCTTCTAACCTTCTAGCCTAGAGATTAAACATCTCTTCCTTAGAAGTAGAAGGCTCTCATTCAGCTACCTTTAGTACTATAGTCTCTTCTTTTGGAGTTGAGACTTTTTCCATTGCTTCAGTCTCAGCTCTACTTTTCAGCATCAGCTCATATATGACTTGAGCTTTCCAAGTGGAGGCATTAGTGGAGATCTCTCTGTGACATCTGGACTCTCTGATTGCCTAGATCCTTGAGTCGCAAGTGCTTGAAAGCACATGAGAAGCTTGACATTGATCTCAGTTAATGAGTTCTCATATACATGTCCCTTGAGCTCATTAATAATGATGCCTGAATCTTTCATACATTTCAGCAACATTCGCTTCATCTTTTTTCTGAAAGTTCTCATATTGTGGATATGAGAAGGGTCTTATGTTGGAACACGGGCTTTTGGCATCCCTTTGTTTGTAAAATAGCTACTCTACGTGTATTGATCATAGTTTGCCAATGCATTTTTAGCATGCAGGTTTGAACAAAATGACACTACGATGCTGTATTGTTTGTCTGGACTTGCTCGCAAGATGAAAAGAATAATGTGGTCTAATGCTAGGCGTTAGGACCTAAATGCCGGCATTGACTTTCATTCCCAAAAAGTATGAAAATGACATGGAGGGAAGCTTTCCTTGATTGCAGGAAGCATTTTTGGGAATGATTTGGCTTAACGCCTGGGGGGTGTTAGCCTCAATGCCAGCTTTAAGATTTCCTAAAATGAATGTTTCCAAAGATGCAGAATCTCCTTTCTGTTTTTGAAGATCCGAGCCATCAAGTTATCTTTTATACAGAGCCAACTCCTGACGTTAACCTTAATGCTGGCGTTAGCTTCCTGTTCTATAAATAGCTGGCATTCTCTCTTCAATCATTGATCCCAAGGAGCCCTATTCAAGCACTTCAGAAGATCTTGCAAGGGCTGTATTTTCAAGACCACCATCTCCCACACAAATTCAAGAAAAGTATTCAAAGGAGGATCAGGATCAACACTAACCCAACGTGTAGAATGCATGCTTCGGCTTCGACGATATTCAGCGGGTCCTTCGCCGTTCTCAGAGTTTTTAATTTATCTTTGTATATTTTGTTGTACCTTTATCCTTTGTGATTATTTATTAAATTTGTCGCAATTTTTGGCGACTAGGTCTTGTGCGTGGCTTAGGGGGGAATTTGTCATGGTTGTTGGCGACTTGGTTTATGAGTTAGATCTAGGGAGAGCTCGAGGACATTTAGGGATAGAAGGGCTTAGAGCGACTTGAGTCTGGATCTGGGTATAGATCGGCTAAAGCCAACTGGTTCTTAGTGAGAAGAGTGGTATAGAAAACCAAAGAGACTTTAATATTCGTCTTTGAGTTCTAACGTCATTGAAATCCATTTTTTGTAATCATTTTTATAAATGATAATCATGCCTTTTCCTATTCAATAAAATTGATTCTCTTGCTCTTTACTTTTGATTAAATTTACATTATATAAAATATCAAAAGTTTTCTTAAAATCCTAAACTTTTCAAAAACTCTTATTCACCCCCCCCCCCCCCCCTCCCCTCTAAGGGAGCTAAAGATCAACAAGTGGAATCAGAGCAAAGTTATTCCAAAATGGTTTTTATACATTATAGGTATGTAGTCTAATTCACCTAAAGGTTGGTGGGGGGGGGGGGGGGTGAATAGGTCTCTTTGATTTTTACTTAAATATTGATAGTTTAGTAAGTAAAAGTTCAAGCACACACAGAAAACACACGTGTTTAAAGTGGTTCCCCAAGACAGTGTGTCTATGGGTAGTCCACTTTCCCTCTACACCTTTCGAACAGTGTGTTAGATAAGGCAACCTCCTCCAATCTCAGCTCCTAGATCTTACAACACAGATCCCTCAGGATCTCTTAGTCTTGCTCTATGCCTGAAAGTGCACAGTGTGCCTCTGAGAATGCTCTAGATGGTGGGGTGAATAGAGATTTAAATTTATTTCTATCCTAACTGTGCAAGTACAATAAAAACCTAAGTGTTATACTCCAACAAAAACTTATCCAGAATAAAACATTATTGAAATATAAAGCATGAAAACAGTAAAGTAATCTAATCTATGAGGGATATCACAGAAAATCAACAATCCAGAAGACACACAGAATTTTTATAGAGGTTCCCCAAAATGTGGGTACTCCCCTTTTCTACCACCTTTTAGGGATGCACCAACTGTTGCCTGAGTCTTTTTGTAAGGAGACTCTTAGAAACACTGATCTTTTGCTAAGGAGATCATGAACCACCAGATCTTTTGATAAGGAGATCTTGAACCACCAGATCTTTTGATAAGGAGATCTTGAACCACTGAATCCTTTGGAAGAGGGATTCTCAAAATTCTTTTATAGGGAATGAGAAGGAGAAAGAAAGAAGGGGAGAAGAGTAAGAATTCTGCTTTCAGAATTCTTATGAAGGTTGTATAAAGAAAAGCTTCTTGAATTTTTCACTGGATCTGTTCTTGATTAACTCCTACTTATGATAGTGTTTAGGGTTTAGGGTCTATGGATGTCAGATCCTTTCTATTTCACTGATTGAGATCTTTGCTGCTATATGATTATGATGGATAGCAACTTTCAGATCCTCTATTCTATGAGACGGAGAGTAGCAGTTGTTTTCTTCTCTGTTATGTACTCTATTAGGGTTCCTGAGGAGGAAGAAGAAGTGAGGAAACAAATTAAACAGTATTGTCGATTATGATAAGTGCTCTGCCCTTCTCTTCTTCTCTTTCCTTTTATTGTCCCACTTCAGATTTGAATTTCTTTCCCTTTCTAGTAAGACCTAAAAATGTATTCTGCTCTGGACAATCTCTTTCTTTTCCTTCTTTAATTCCCGACCCGTTCACTAACATTAAGCACGTTTCCAAGAAAGCTTTTTGTCCTCTTTTAGTTCTTCTTTCTATTGAGGAAATTAATGATCTGTTGGAGAACGGTCTTGAGTGAGGTGGGCCATGAGAGAGGGTTCAAAATTATAGCTGAAAAGGTTTCCCTTTTCCGACTGTATTCGACGTAGCGTCAAGTTCTCTTCCTCTCTTATCGACGCACCTTCGAGTTCTTGTAGGAGCAGCTTCGAATTTATCCTTGATCTAATTGAACTCTGCTAATGATGCGCGGATCTAGCACACCGTTATAGGCCGGTGGTAGCGAGACTGCGGCACGAAACGGCAGTGTACCGATCGTTCAAGTAATATAAAATGTGGGAGTGAATCCCCAAGTATCGATCTCGAAGGAACACAGTAAGGTGGAGTTTACTTTTAAGGAAGGACTTGAGATTGAAGTCCTTTACTCGAATGGAATGTGGGAGATTTGGTTTGGATTATGGGAAAATAAAATAAAATAACTACAACTACTATATGCAATCCGCTATAAAATGCTTCGCTAGGCAGGATGGAAACTACGTAGGCCTTGAATGCACTACTTCGCAAGGGCGGATGGATGAGTAGTCAAACAGAATGGAATGGCGGGTTTGCGGAGTGGAATGGAGTGGAGGGTGGAGTGGATTTGGTGGCGCACCTCAAACACACATATAAACGAGATAATTTCATAAACATGAAATAAGCATTACAAATATAGGTTTATAGTGCCATTCATCGATATAATGAAGAACACAATCAAATACATCCACACAAGTAGAGAAAAATGCAAGAGATACAACCGAATCCAGAGGCTTGTTATAGATTCTCGGTAGGAATCATCGGGTTGCCAATCCGCATCCTAGCTCGGTCCCAACTATCTTCCGGGGTTGAAGAGAGTTGTCACTTCCTCCCAATGGACTCGTCTTCTCCGGTAAACTACAATCCGGCCACGTCCGATGCGAAGAACTCCTTCCTTGGCGATGAAGATGAATGTAGAACCCTCTTCTTGAAGTGCTTGGATGATATGAGGTGGCCGAGAGGATACTCCAACTCAAGGTTTGAGCCAAGAATGTGTCTGGAGCACCTCCAAATGGTGGGCGGTGATGGAACGGCAGACTGGAACGGAGCTGGAACCCTTAGGCGCAGGAAGGAAGATGGATCGGGCGAACACTCAATTAGGTCGAGATTTGCAGCTTATTTAGTAAAAGTCAGAAATTTGGTCACGCACGGTCGAACGCACGACCGTGCGTGAACCGTCCGATATTAATCGAGAATAAAGGCCAGGAAGATGAAGCAGGCGCGCCCGTGCATTTTACTCACGCACACTCGAATCCGACCATGCGTAAAAATGCACGGGCAAATTCAGAAAGCCAAAAAAAGGCTAAACAGGTCGATCGTGTGATTCCTTCATGCACGGGCAACTGCCCGTGCGTAGAGACGCACGATCAATGACAGAACATTGTATTCCACCACAGAAGAGAACGCACGATCACATACGACCGTGCGTCAAGGAAAACGCACAACCGTGTGATATACGCAGACATGAATTCTGGATAAAAAATGGATGAACCGTCCACCTGCATCAGCCACAACACAGCTGGGAATACCCCTCCAGGTCAAGCATAAATGCACAACAAGAATGGGGAGCACATTGTGCTTGCCCCCAACAATAAAGCGCGCATTTGCGCACCACAATGGGCCAAGAAAATGCGCTAATAGTGATAGCTTGAACGAGTAAATATAAGCAATTAAGAACTGAAAATGAAGTGCAAAAGCATGAAAACTAGCTCAGATGAGTCCATAATAGTGCATATAAATGGGACTCATCACAACCTCAGACTTACCTGTTTGCGCGTCCCGAGCAAACAAATCCTAAGCAGGCGGGAAAATGGAATTTCTTGCTTAAAAATTACAAAATGTAGTACCATGCGAAGTCGCATGCTCATGTGCATATAAAAATAATAGAGAAGATTTCTAATTATACACATAGTTTATAAATTTCTAATTGAGTAAATAACTATTACTTCTACTCAAAATGGGAGTCACGGTGAATCATCCGGTCACACATATGGAGAAAGTAAAATAAACACTGAGATGAGCATTGCCCAAGTTGGGGTTCCGGACAAACTCCACCGAAATCCATCGGTGTCAGAGACCATAAGCTCGCCCGGTCACATTCTCTCCACGACATTAGATTGGTTCAAAGCGTGAGTCAGTAGGACTTTATGTTTTAAATGGGGCTTGCGTTATGATGAGGTAAACAAATATAAACGTGAAGGTTTGATACACATAAACCCAAATGAGCTTTATTACAACTACTCGCACAACAACATCGAATGCATGTGCACCACACCCCCAGACTTAGACTTTTGCAACATGGGTGTGTACACCACCTATTCCCAATATTTCAAATAATTTTCAATTTAGCATTTTTTTTCTCATTTCAACAATTTTTTTATCAATCAATATATATTTTTCTTTTTCTTTCTTTTCTTTTCAGCACATATTCAATGAACACATCCACATCTTCACATTATAATTCCACAATCAACACCACCAAATTAAAATCTAAACAAAATGCTCGCATTTGGGTGTGCGACTAGGATTGGCTTTGAGGCTTTGGCGAGGTATAGGTGGAGTTGAACCAAAAGGATTGGATAGGCACAAAGGGGCTAGCGAGGGAAGATATAAGGAATGGCACAAAGGCTCAACCGGGCCAAAATTATGGCCTACGACATTCTCACGCAAAAGAACTATCCTATGCCTATGCTTCAAGAATCGCTTGGGGCAAGTTCTTAGCCACCGAGAAAGATTATCCTTTCTCTCGGCTCGAGCAATGCGCATCTAACGATACTTTACACACATCCCTATGCTACCATTTGATTCACACCGGATTCACCATTTGAGTAGAGTAAACAATATTTACACTAAAAGAAATGCATAAAACTAAAAGCATAAAAAGAAATCTAATCTACACAAATCACTATACTCACATGAGTACTTGACTAGGAAACCGGAGTCAACATTTTACTCCACTACATAATTTAAAAGCCAGCACAATCATTTTCCCAAACACACAAAGGAGATGAGTTATACTCGATACGCACCTACAGCTAAGTACACGCTCAAGTGGGTGTTGTGGTTTGCGGTAAAGATGAACAATACTCAATGAATGAGATAAAATTACTTCTAGTATGCAATGCAACTTGTGCGTGCACAATGGGTAACGAGAAATAGCTCTCCCCCAGACTTAATCTAAACAATCCAACACAAGAAATAACCATGAAATTCAAAATGAAGTCTAGGGAAAGAGAGTACCCAATGCTCAAAAGTGAGCATACCAGAAGATTGACGTGTAAACCAAGAAAAAGCTGCAGCATCCACCATCCAAAAAAAGGAGCTGCAGGGGTGATCTCCGCCAAAAACAAAGAAAATATACAAAATAAAATGAAAAACACTAACTAAACTAAACTAGATGAAATAAAAATTGCAAGAAAAGTAAGATAACTACTGGGGTTATTGTCATCCCAGCACGACTAATTCATATTTAAAACAGTTCTTACTAATGGGAGTATGAAAA
This sequence comes from Dactylorhiza incarnata, assembly GCA_033032865.1. Lineage (NCBI taxonomy): Eukaryota > Viridiplantae > Streptophyta > Magnoliopsida > Asparagales > Orchidaceae > Dactylorhiza > Dactylorhiza incarnata. The sequence continues at coordinate 8,188 of JAWHQI010001373.1, forward strand.
AGGAAATGTACAGGTAACTGTTCTAATAAGCGTGTCGGTAGCGGGTACCGATACGGCGACAGAACAGTTACTCCCCTACCTAAATATAAATAATACCTGCGCTTCACAGGTAGAGGGAATAAAAAGTAAGAAGAGGAGGAGGAGTACTCCTCACAAATCTCACCAAGAACATCCTTTCCCAGCAAGGTGTCATCTTCAGGGAGGCGGGAGGAAGAAAAGGTAATGAGTGAGGCTTCCTCTAGGGAGGAGGGATAAACCTCCTCACATGAGAGGATACACTCCTCATTGACCTGAGCGAAATGCTCCAAGTCCTCCTTGAGTACCTGTGAAGACTCAACCTGCACAGGCTCAAATGATGGGGGGGGGGGGGGGGGGGTCGGGAAATAAAGAGAAGAAAAACTTAAATAAATATCAATCGGGGGAGTGGTCTCGGTCTCACTCCCACGAGGTTGGGGAAGTAAAATAATGTCGGCATTGTCATCAATGCTGCAAGGTTCGGCGGGATCAATAGTTCCATGCCTAAGATTTGGACTTCCTCCGCCGGTGCTGAGGTAAAATCCTCTTTACCTAGAAGGTTGTCCTCCTCCACAGGAATAGGCATAATACTTAGATCGCTAGCCTCATCTTGTGAAACATCCTCAAAAATGTCGCGAGAGACAAATGTAGTAGTATGCATAATAGGGGGAGGAATAGTGCTCGGATAAAAGTCAAGCACTGATTCCTCACAAAGAATAGAATCCACGCAAGGTAATATATGCACAGGGGAGATGGGCTCAGCCATGTCAGATCCTAGATCGGCCACAACTCTGATGAGCGTGTCTGCATCATTCCCTTCAAAACATGAAGGTGATACATCAACGTGATCAGAGGTGGAAGGTGTGTTAACATAGTTTGGAGTTGGGACGATCCGGATATCCGGCTCGTCATCCTCGTCCAATTGGCGAAGAAATGCAGCACAATCCTTCAAGCCATGATCCATGCTCTGACAAAACAAGCACTATTTTGCATTTTTCTTCGGCCCAAATTGGACCGGAGATGAATGCAAAAAAGGCACGTGCGGAGCGGAAGAGTAGCCATAGGACTTACGCGCACCATATGGAGTACCAGACAAAGTCGGTGCTCCATATACTGGGCCTTGAGTGCTAGAGCTATTATCTCCCTTTGGACATCTATCAATAGCATGAGAGATATCTCCACACCAATGACAACGAATATTAAAGAAGCCCACATTGCGTGAAGATAACAAGATTCAAAAGAAAAATACTATTGTGCAAAATACTACACCCAACAATAATTTACTAAGCAACCTATGTAAAACAAGAAAATGGAATAACAAGAACTAAAATAAAATAAAGGATGCAATTTACAAATGGAAGAACTTCTATCGCAGGTTCTCCCTCTCCAAAAAACTCACACGACTGTGTTCCCCGATAATGGCGCCAAAAACATGATGCGCGGATCTAGCACACCGCTATAGGCGGTAGCGAGACTACAGCACGAAACGGCAGTGTACCGATCATTCAAGTAATATAAAATGTGGGAGTGAATCCCCAAGTATCGATCTCGAAGGAACACAGTAAGGTGGAGTTTACTTTTAAGGAAGGACTTGAGATTGAAGTCCTTTGCTCGAATGGAATGTGGGAGATTTGGTTTGGATTATGGAAAATAAAATAAAATAACTATAACTACTCATATGCAATGCCGCTATGCAATGCTTCGCTAGGCGGGATGGAAACTACGTAGGCCTTGAACGCACTACTTGGCAAGGGCAGAAGGACGAGTAGTCAAACAGAATGGAATGGCGGGTTTGCGGAGTGGAATGGAGTGGAGGGTGGAGTGGATTTGGTGGCGTACCTCAAATACACATATAAATAAGATAATTTCATAAACATGAAATAAACATTACAGATAAAGGTTTATAGTGCCATTCATCGATATAATGAAGAACACAATCAAATACATCCACACAAGTAGAGAAAAATGCAAGAGATACAACCGAATCTAGAGGCTTGTTGTAGATTCTCGGTAGGAATCGTCGGGTTGTCAATCCGCGTCCTAGCTCAGTCCCAACTATCTTTCGGGGTAGAAGAGGGCTGTCACTTCCTCCCAATGGACCCTTCTTCTCCGGTAAACTACAATCTGGCCACGTCCGATGCGAAGAACTACTTGCTTGGTGATGAAGATGAATGTAGAATCCTCTCCTTGAAGTGGTTGGATGATGCGAGGTGGCTGAGCGGATACTCCGGCTCACGATTTGAGCCAAGAATGTGTCCGGAGCACGTCCAAATGGTGGGCAGTGATGGAACGGCGGACTGGAATGGAGATGGAACCCTTAAATGTGGGGAACAAGATGGATTGGGTGAACTCTCGATTAGGTTGAGATCTGTAACTTATATAGAAAAAGTCAGAAATTTGGCCACGCACGGTCGAACGCACGACCGTGCGTGCACCGTGCGATATTAATCGAGAATAAAGGACAGGAAGATGAAGCAGGCACACCCGTGCGTTTTACTCACACATGGTCGAATCCGACCGTGCAGAAAAATGCACGGGCAAATTCAGAAAGCCAAAAACAAGGCTAAATAGGTCGATCGTGCGATTCCTTCACGCACGGGCAACTGCCCGTGCGTAGAGACGCACGATCAATGACAGAACATCATTTTCTACCACAGAAGAGAATGCATGATGACATATGATCGTGCATCAAGGAAAATGCACGACCGTGCGATATACACAGACATGATTTCTGGATAAAAAAAATTGATGAACCGTCCACCTGCATCAGCCACAACACAGCTGGGAATACCCCTCCAGCTCAAGCATAAATGCACAACAAGAAAGGGGAGCACATTGTGCTTTCCCCCAACAATAAAGCGGGCATTTGCGCACCACAATGGGCCAACACAATGCACTAATAGTGAAAGCGCGAACGAGTAAAATATAAGCAATTAAGAACTGAAAATGAAGTGCAAAAGCTGGAAAACTAGCCCAGATGAGTCCATAAAAGTGTATATAAATGGGACTCATCAGCTAGTCAACATTGCATCGATATCTTATCGATGTAATCGTCGAGTTGAGGAAATTGCTCTGAACTTCATTATCTGCATCGAGATGAAGTCGACGTTGCGTCGACTTTAAATGGCATCGACATATACTTCCTTCTGCGCTGAGTTGATGTAGAAGCTGCATCGACTTCTCAATGTACTTCGACAGGTTTATGGCTTATACGTTAATATCTATTCGACGTAACGTCGACTTGAATTACTTCAAAAAAAGGGTGAAGCACTTGGACTTCTAGTCATAGTCGCGTCGACATTAACTCGATGTTTGCATCAAATTTGATTCGACACAAATGTTAACTTTGCCCAATTTTGCTTCTCTTGATGTGGTCTTGATACCCTAGGTTTAGTGTGACATCCTAAGACATCTAATGACCAGATTATCCTCATTATACAATGGTTAATTCAATCCTAAGAGATAAAATCACTTTTAGGTAATTTGTTAAGTTAAATCAAATGGGTTTTTCCCAACAAAGCCCTTCCTCAGGCTAACCAGCCCTTCTAGTCAGCTTGCTCCCACTCCTACAGCTCAAAGATCACGTTGACCTCCTACCTCAGGCCTATCAAGAAGCCCCACTTCTCAGGTAGAATGCCTTACAGCTCAGGCTCAATAGCCTTACAAAACTCAGGCTAAAAGCCATACTGCTCAGGTTTACCAACCCTACAACTCAGGCAATATGCCTTACAAACTCAAAACTTCACAGTTCCTATAGTGAGTAAATGTTAAGCTTACAACACTTGACAGCAGAGGTATGATGTCTTCTGTTGTTCCTGTACAGTTGGTGCTTTTTTGAAACTTGGCTGGATGTGAACTTCAGTCCTTGCTTCATTCTGATCCTTCTCTTCAGTAGAGGAGAAAAGATCTTCTTGTTCTTCTGAATAGAAGAGCTATCTTCTCTCCTTGTGTCTTCTTTCTGGTTCAGATAGAAAAAGGAGTGAAAACTTGAAATTCGTCAATGGAACAGTGAAAAAATGGCTCTCTTCTTTTCAGCACAACCAGTCCTTTTGAAAGTGCCCTAAGTTGTTCTTTTATACATCATTTCTCCTCAACGGCTCTTGGAAAAGGGCCCTGATACTTTGGAAGTGGATAGAATACTTTATCCACACTTTACAGATGTTTGTGCCAAAGGCAGGACCCGCCAGTATTGTCTTTCTGATTTGAATCTATCTCAGTGGTTGGGCTGAGACAGACTGCCGTCTCAGCGGTTTAGCTGTCTTGGTCTCAGCGGATCCACTGAGATAAATAGTCCTCTCAATGGATTTTTTCTATCTGCAGCTCAACTGAGACAGGCCTTTTCTCAGAGGCTCCTTGCCTCATCTCAGCGGTTCCGCTTATACATTGACTTCTTCTCAGCGGTTTGGTCAGAAAACCACTGATCTTATTCAAATTCTTGGAATATCTTAACCCTGCATAATCTTGATGCAAAATAGGGTTTATCAAATACAATATGTAATTATCATTGTGAGTGATGCCTCTTCAAATTAAGGGAACATTGAGGGCAATATTCCCAATAGGTTTCACCACCGGGAATAATGGCTCACCATGATCTTGCTTTTTGTGAGGGGCAGGAAATTAGTAGACGACCACTATTTACCAGGTACGATTATAGCTACGGAGAGCTAGTATGCGATGTTTTCTAATGACTTTAGACATAGAAGTTTGGGGAATGTTAGAACAACGCTATTATCCTCCTACCGCCGTAGTGGGCGAAGTTATGCTTCTAAAACCTAAAGATAAATGGGATGATCAAGAAAAACTTAGGTGTAAAAATAAAGCTAAGGTAATGAACGCATTATTTTGTGGATTAGATAGAACTGAATTTAACCGTAATTGTGCTTGTGAAACAGCATATAATATATGGAATTTATTGGAAATTACTCATGAAGGTACCTCGCAGGTGAAGGACTCAAAGCTTTTTCAACTGGAATCAAAGTATGAAAGGTTCTGCATGGAACCTGACGAGAATATCGATGTCATGTACATAAGATTTACAAAAATTATAAATACATCAAGAATCCTTGGAAAGACCTTCGCATACGGAGACCTAGTGAGGAAAATTCTTAGATCTCTTCCACCAAAATTCAATCTGAAGGTGATGGCGATATCAGAATCTCATGATCTAAAGCAACTTCACATTGAGAACCTCATTGGGAATCTTAAAACCCATGAGGTAGAACTCAAAATTAAACATGAAGAGTACAATGCGGAGCCAAAGAAGAAAGCCTTGGCTCTAAAGTCCATGAAGGAGGTCAATAATGATGAAGAAGATGAAGAAAACCTTTTTGTAAAGAATTTCAAGAAATTCATGATGAAGTCGGAGAGAAGAAACTCTTTCCGAAAATACTTCATGAAATATGCAAAATGGAAGGGATCATTCTCTACGAAAGAAAAAGGTAGCGGTGATGATGATTAATGGCCACCACCGGAGTGCTACCTTTGCCGAAGGACTGGACACATTCGGAATCAGTGCCCAAAATACCTGAAAGAGCGAAAGGAAAGGAGGCACAAAGGAAAAGAAAAGAAAAAAGTTCTGAAGACGGCTACATGGGATGATTCATCCTCGGAGGAGTCAAGTGGATCTTCCTCAGGCGAGGATGAAGAGGCAAACATGTGCCTCATGGGAAGGAGCAATGATCTCATCGACGACGAAAAAAGTTTCCAAAGCAACACTGAGGTACCTCCTCCCACTTATGATGAACTCTATGATGAATTTCTTCAAACTTGCAAATATTTTAAAAAAAGTCATAAAGATATTGTTCTTTTAGAAACTAAAAATAAAATCATATTAAAAGAAAATAAAAAACTAAATAATGAAATAAAAACTCTTGGAAAAGAAAAGGGAGATTGACAAGATAATGATCTTTCATTGGCAAAAATTTAAGAACTTGAAGAAACTCTCTTTAAAGCTCTCCCTGAACAAAAAACTCTGGTAAAAGAGAAAGGGGACTTAGAAAGAAAACTAAAAACCTCTCTTCTCCAAATTAATGAAGGAAAGAAATCATTTGCAAATCGATGTGTAATGCTTGTTATCGAAAATACCTCTTTGAAAAATCGAATCAATGATCTCAATATGGAAATAAAAAAAATCGGGGTAGGCCAAAAATCACTGTACTTGATTTAGGTAACCAGTGCCAAGTCTCTGCAAAGTTTGGGTTGGGGTATGAATCGGGAATCTAACGCCCAACATTAACCCATAACGCTGGCATTAACTCTAATTCCAGAAATCATAACTCTTTTTGTAAAAAATTCATCTATTACCCTTTCTACCAACAAGAGTCAACAAAATTCTTTGAAAAAGGTCTCAACCCCTTTTATTGCATGTGCCAACTGTTAGTTTTTTTGTCGCACCACGGACTCTTGTAGGAAGAAAGGAAAGTGCACTTTAAAGCAAATCTGGGTACCTAAGGCCTCCACTTATGGGAGGAACCTCATGGGTATCCAGATCCTTACTAACATTTTCTTCTTAGGTGTGTTGGCAGGCTAAGGATAAAGATGACATGTGGTACTTGGACTCAGACTGCTCCAAGCGCATGATGGGAAATAAAGCAAAGTTCCTTAGCCTCATGATGAAGAAAGGAGGGATGGTGACGTTTGGCGACAACGACAAGGGAAGGATCATTGGCAGTGGTGTAGTGGGTAATGACACTTTTTCTATTTCAAATGTTTTATATGTTGTAATTTAAAAACCAATCTAATATCTATTAGTTAATTATGTGACAAAGGACTAAATATCTTTTTTGAATCTTCAACAAATCTTTGCAAAATTTTAAATCCTAAAACATATGATGTTGTACTCACAGCACCAAGAACTCATAATTTTACATGATTGCTTTTCATGACCTTTTAAATTCATTTATCAAAGGTCTTATTTCAAAAAAATGATAACTTAGAATTATGGCATAGGCATCTTGGACATGCTAGTACTAAAATTATTTTAAAACTAGCAAAAGATAAATTAATTAAAGAATTACCTATGCTTAATGGAAATTTATCTTCACTCTATCCACCTTACCAAAAAGGAAAATTTTCTAGAACATCTTTTAAAAGTAAATATGAAATTTCTATTACTAGACCTTTACAACTAATTCATATAGACCTTTTTGGTCCAATGAGCACATCAAGTCTAAGTGGTAGATAGAAAATATACGTATGTTTTAATTGACAATTTCTCTAGATATTGTTGGACAATTTTCCTCACCGCAAAATCCGACGTGTTTTGTGAATTCTCAAAATTATGTAAATGTATTTAAAATGAACTTGATCTACAAATTCAATTCATAAGCTCGGATCATGGGGGAGAATTTGAGAATGAAAAATTTACAACTTTTTGTAGTGATCATTTTGGGTTGCCTAGATCTGACGCCTGGGAAATATATATCGCTAACGCGACGAGTTAGCATTACCGCAGCGAGGTAGGAGGGGATACCAATTTTGGAGCAAGAATATTACCAAAAATTCCTCGATTCACAAGCCAGCTTGTTGCCTAAAGAGCGGTAGCACTACCACTGACCCTAGGATCCGAGCCTATTTATAGAGCAGTCCGCTTTCGTTTTGATTAGCTGATTTGGACGACGCATTTCAGCCACAACTCCTATATTCATGAGAGACTCCTCTTTGCAGTAAAGAGAACTCCGTCAACGTTCGTGAACGCAAAGGTCTTGAAGAATGATTAATCACGCCAACTTCTTCTTCAAGTTCAACCTTTGAGGGAGTGTCTTTATGTTTCTAGTTTCTATTATTTGTAACTCTTTTTATCACAAGTGGTGAATTCATCGCGTGGTTGGCGACTAGAGCCTTGCGAGTACTATGGGGAATTCGCCACACGGCGACAAGGTCATGGGATTAGATCTAGGGGGTGCTCGAGGCCTTTCTGGGGATAGAGAGGCTAGAGCGGCTTGAGTCCATATCTGGGGATAGATCGGCTAAAGTCAACCGGTCCTTGGGAGAAGGGTCGGTATAGAAAACCAAAAAGACTTTTACACAATCGCTCAATCTCAAGCGTCATTGGGATAAGTTTTTGTAATGATTTCTAAAAGCAATAAAACTATCTTTTTTATTCAATATTGCCATGCAATCTCTGGTCTTTTGAAATCTAAACGAATAGGCATTCTCTATTACTAACGCTGAGCGATAACACTACCACAGGTGGTAGCAGCAGTGTTTAAAACTATTGTTCCAAATACAACCCAATCTCATGGGAAGCCTACGACAATGTTTAATCTAAGATAATTTTTATAAATATTATCTACTTACTTGATTAAACTCTTTTAAATTGAAAAAGTTTTAAAACCCTTATCCCCCCTCTAAGGGCGCCTACAGATCCGACAAGTGGTATCAGAGTATTGACCTGGTAGGGAATTATTCGTCTTTCTCGTACTTATAGTAACAAGAGAAAAGAAGTTCTTGCACACTATAAACACATGTCAAGTATGATTAAATACAATGGGATTTGTTAATCTCAAACCAAGAGATGTGGAAAGCATGTTCCAACAACCGTGTCATGATTTGACCCCTTTTAAAATTAACCCCTTATGATTGTATTTTCAAATGAAGTCTAATGTATCCTATTTTCGTGTATTTGGTTGCAAATGTTATTTATTAAATACAAAGGATTCATTAATAAAATTTGATGAAAAATGTGTTGAAGCAATTTTTCTTAGCTACTCCTCAATTAGTAGAGCGTATAGAGTTTATAAAAAAAGAACAAAATTAGTTGAAGAATCTATTCATGTTAAATTTAATGAGATTGTTCTACTGCAGGAAATAACGAGAAACCTCTCTCCCCATTATAGCATGAAGATGACAAGTCACATGTAGAGGAGAGCAAGGAAGAGAAGAAAAATCAAGAGGAGTATGTACCTCCTAGTGCGCTAAAATTCACAAATCATCATCCAAAGGAACTTGTCATTGGAGAGCCATCTAAAGGGGTAACGACTCGTTCTTCCCTACATGAATCTCTTTCAAACCTTTACTTTGTTTCGTAAATCGAACCAAAACATATTCCAACCGTGTTAAATGATGAATTTTGGTATTTAGCTAAGCATGAAGAATTAGAACAATTTGAATGCAATAAGGTTTGGAATCTTGTAGAGAGACCATCAAATCAACTGTTAGTAGGCATAAAATGGATTTTCAAAAATAAATTAGATGGTCAATCTAGGATTACTAGGAACAAAGCTCGCTTAGTAGCACAAGGGTATTCACAAATCGAGGGAGAAGATTTTGATGAAACATTTCCACTCGTTGCTCACTTAGAATCCATTCGAATTTTTCTTGCCTTTGCAAGTTTCACAAGATTTAAACTTTCACAAATGGATGTTAAAAGTGCTTTTTTAAACAGAATTATTAAGGAAGAAGTTTATGTTGAACAACCCCCAGGTTTCATAAATGAAAAATTCCAAAATCATGTTTTAAAACTAGATAATGCACTTTATGATTTAAAACAAGCACCGCGCGCTTCGTTTTATAGATTAACTTCATTTTTATTAAAGCACGATTATGTATTGGGAAGGGCCGATAATACACTATTTATCAAACATGTTAATAATGATCTAATTATATTATAAATTTATGTAGATGACATCATTTTTGCAGCCACTAATGAACAATTATGTAATGAAGTTGTATGTGTAATGCAAAAAGAATTTGAAAAGAGCTTGGTTGGAGAACTCATATACTTTCTAGGTTTGTAAATAAAACAAAGAAATGATGGAATATTTATAAATCAATCTAAATATGTGCATGATATATTGAAAAGCCTTGGATTTGAAAACTTAAAACAAGCCACCACTCCTATGAGTGCATCTCTAAAATTAGGAAAAGATGAAGCCACAATCTCTATTGATCAAACACTATATAGAGGAATGATAGGATCATTATTATATATATACTACAATAAGGAGAAGGGGGTTTTTAAACATCATGACAACATCTCAAAACTAATTATCAATACTACAATAAGGAGAAGGGGGCAAAAATACAACCAAGCATACGAAGGCTTGCCGGGATTCGCGGCCGGACTCAAGGGTTGAGAGTCCTTGTCTGGGCTCGGTCCACGATTGAAGTCTGGGGTACGGAGTGTTGGATCTGTAGGCGCCCTTAGAAGGGGGGGGGGGGTGAATAAGGGTTTTAAAAACTTTAAACTTAAATAGAAAAACTTTTGATATTTTGTTCAAAGTAATGTTAAATCAAAAGTAAAGAGATAATGAAATTTGAAATGAAATCAATTTTATTAAACAAGAAAAGACATGATTATCATTTATAAAATTGATTACAAAATCTGATTTCAATGATGCTAGAAATCAAAGCGAATAATATGAAAAACCCTTTTTGTTTTCTATACCGACTCGTATCCCCACGAACCGGTTAGCTTTAGCCGATCACTCCCCATATACGGCCTCAAGCCGCTCTAGCCTTCCTATCCCCAGAAAGGCCTCGAGCACCCCCTAGATCTACTCCCTAGACCTAGTAGCTGTGTGGCAAATTCCTCCCTAAGTCCTACCTAGACCTAGTCGCCGTGTGACGAATTCACGAACCGATTACAATGATAAAATATAAGAGTTACAAGATAAGATAATGGAAAAACTCCCCTCTAAGTAGAACCCTTGATGTAGATGTCGTTTCGCTAGAAAGGTTCGATCGTTGTGGCTTGAGAGTCTTCCTCTTTGACGTTCTTGAGATCCTTGGATGTCTCCAATTGATTAGAGATTGTTGCAGCGAGAACACTGCATGTGTATGTTGAGAGAAGGCTTCTTGATCGCCGTTTTGATAGCCTTCAATTCTTGCACATGATTTTCTTTTTATCTCCTCCGAAGAACTCTCTCTTTTGATGAGTGTGAAACACCCCTCACTTTTCTCTAGACGACTAGCGCTTTCTGCCCTCGAAAATTTCATCCAAATCCGTCAACCGAAACTCATTTTCTGGCTGTTTTAAATAGAGGTTTGTTGTCCAGGAAAGCTAGCACCTGCGGTAGTTCTATAGCGGGGCGGTAGCAGCGGTGAGTAGTTTCCTTCCTTCTATTCTCATCAATTTCGTGGGTTTGGCTTCTATCTTTGGAAATACATTATTCGCCACGAAAATATGATATCTTCTTGCCTTCATAATGATATTGTATGCTCCTTTTGGTTTCTTAATTAAATCTTGATTGATTGGAGTTTCCAAATCTTGATTAATCAAATCTTGATTGATTGGAGTTTCCAAGTCTTGATTGATTGGTTTCATAATGATATTTCATACTCTTGATTGATTATTCCTTCCCGGGAGATCTCCTTCCTCATTTGCTCCTCAATCAGCATCATGATGGCGGGACATCCAAAAGTTATCGTCGGGCATTAGCCTTAACACGCCGTGATAGTACTTGCCAAAATAGCATCCCGTCGACATTCCTTTTTCTCCACTGTTTCCTTCTCGTCAATTGTTTCCATTTATGCTAGCGCCAGCATCAGTGCTAGCGCTCTACGGTAGATCATTTCGTCGGGCGCATCTTCGTCGAGCTGGACTCACATTTCTTCGAGCGCAGCATTCATTTCATCGAACGAAACTAGCGCGAGCGGTATTTGTAATGCACCGCGGTAGAGCACTTCATCAGGCGCACCTTCATCGAACGCCGCCTTCATTTCGTTGACCTCCATTTCGTCGATCGCTAGCGCCAGCGATAGTTCTAGTGCTCCGCGGTAAAGCATGCATTTCGTCGAGCTACAGTTCGTCGAACGCAGCATCTATTTTTTCGAACATAGGTTTCCTTCTCAGCAGTTTCTTCTCAGCGGTTGTTAGCACCAGCGGTAGTCTTAACGCTGCGCGGTAGTAACAAAAACATATTTCCATGGAGATTTGAAAGCACAAAATCCTGCATACTATAAACACAAAACAAGTATGATCAAATACAATAGGATTTGTTATTGTCAAACCAAGAGATGCGGAAAGCATGTTCCAACAAACTCCCCCTTTTGATAATAACAAATCCCCTTAGAAAGAAATAATTCAATAGATAGGAATTTGTGTTTATAATAGATAGATAACATATATAACATGAAAATTAGGCAAGTTCAAATGCTCCCCCTAAATGAATTCTCCCCCTAAGTGAATGCTCCCCATACCACAAAACTTCCTATGAACTTGACTCCCCAAAACATGTTGATTTCTTTCAAGTTCTTCTCCCCCTTTTTTTATTATCAAAAGAGGGTGGTAAGGTAGTTCAATAAAAGTGTGCAATAACTGTGTAGAGAGGGAATGATCATGATAACGAGTTAAACGTTTAGGAAAAATACAATAGATAGGAGAGAAAAAAAATGTGTAGGAATAGTCATAAATAAACCACTTGTTGGGAAAACATATTCATGATCGAGCGTACAAGTAGTAAAGATGTGGAAAGCATGACGAAATATTTTAGAAGTGAACATCTATATAGGAATTGTGAAGCATAGTAAATGATCAAGAATTTTAGACATAACAAAATAGATGTTGTAGCATTGTAAGTACACAAAGGATTTTGCTTTATAAATGTTTTAAGCATAAAAGTAATGATTTCCAAGTAACCAATCTACCCAGACAATATGTCTACACCCTAGCCCCATACTAAGTGACGGATGGGCATGAGGAGCTGCATACATGTCGTAGGTTGGGGTGTTAGTCCCAGATGCAAACACTAGACAAAACTTAACCTAGCACTCTTTCCCCACAATGCCTCGCAAGGCCCCACTGGAACCCTCCCCGGTTAAGGACAAGACCTGACAAGAGATAAGGTTATCTAATGTCTACAACCCTACGCCCCCGCTATGGTGAGATATGAAGTCATGGATAATAATTATTGGAAACATTTAAGCATTTTAAATCTAATGACATAGCTTATGGATTTATATTTTTATTTGAATTTTTTTTTAAACAAAAAACTCACATAGCTATTTTGAAATCCATTAATGAATCAGAGTTATTGGCATTACAATGTTTTCATGTTTAGAGGAGTGATTTTAGCATACAAATTTTTATTGAAATAGATCAGAGTTTTTAGCATAAGAGTGATATATGTGTTAGAATAACCAATATAAATTTTACCAAGCAACTCTACCATTTGTAAAAAAAAAGAATTTTAATATATAAGACTTGATATAAGCATGAAAGCGCAAGGTAAAAAATATATTGATGATGATGTAGAAGACTTATAGAAATACAAGAAAATATCTTTTTATAAACATGACGATTCATAAGAAGATATATGAGTTAAATTCCAAAAATGAAGATGTTTTTTTTGTAAATCATTTTGCATTTAATATCTTTAATTTTGACAATAAAGTAACCAAGCATGAAATAATGTTTTCAAATAGAAACTACTACAACGTTATATTAATTTACAAATTCAAAATATACAACACATTGTAGAGATCATGCTAGGTTATCTAGTGCATTTCATAAATAAAGAGTAGTATAGAATTTGCATTAGGATCCAATGCTCATGAGAAGAAGTGTTATGGAAGATAATGATGTGCACATAAGTGTATTTTGAGTAGAGTAAACAAATGTTTTAATAAAAAATACATGAAATATGTAAAGTAAAGAGCACAATAAAAAACAAATAATTTTACTTCCACACATTTCAATGCACACAAAAATGTACAACTACCAAGGTGCTTTGCACACACAATGCTCATTAAGACTTATCAGGGTGAAAAGTAGTGCTTGGGGGATCACATATTTTATTTTATTTTAATATTGAAACTAGTGATCCGGTGTACTTAAGAGTAAGTGGTTTTTATTTTGAAAGAAAGATAAGGTTTGCACAAGACACTTTACTATTCTTTCCAAGGTGCTCAACCTCACAACGCTTATTAAGACTTATTAGGAGGTTCAAGTAGTGCTTGGTGGAGTTATCTTTGTCACTTCATTTTATGATTTTTGTTTTGTACAAAGTTCTCTGAATACACTTGTTTTGCAAACCAATATAATTTATGAAAACATAACCACTTTTCTTAACTTTTAAAAGTGCAAATAAAGGTAGTGTAGGTAAGGTACTTGTGCATTTTTAATTCATTGTACTAATACAAAACATACACAAGCATTCTTAGATTAAACACATATGTTGACAATGCCAAAATAAGTGAGTGAATAAATATCATTATCAAACATAAAACATTTACTCATACTTAGAGGCATGTTAAGCTTGGTTCTACACAACTTTTATAATATAATTTATGCACATGAGTTTAGAAGTACCAAGGCATGATAAAGACAATGTTCAAAGTAGTTTGAAAATATGAATCACAACATTGTAGAAAGTCTTAAATGATAGAAGAAATCATGCTTGATTTTCTCAATAAAGTCCATACAGTATTTTTGATATTTTGCGGAATAATTTTAATTTAAAGTTTGAACTCTTATAATTTGATCTTGGACTTCCCGAGATCTACCCTGTGAGAGGTTCACCCGGTACTAGGTGATGTGATTGGATAATAGCCCAAATCACCCTTTCGCAAGATACATGTAAATAGAAAAGTTAAGTTCAAAAATAACGATTTTTGATACTTGTTTTTGTTTTGTATTTTTGTATTTGATTTTTGCATATAGGAATAGAATTCAAACAAATATCCAAAGACAAATTTTTTTTTTGTAATTTGGCTTTTGTAATTTTGTATTTTAATTTTTCAAAAAAAAAACAAGTGCAGGCAGAATTGCAAAAATGAGTAGTACATATAAGATAATATATTTTTATTGATTTTTCAGAATTTTAAAATTTCAGAAAATTGGATACTTGAACTAGCGCCGGCGTTAGGTACTAGCGCCGACGTTAGCTCACAGAGAGTTCTTATTTTAATTATATAGCGTAGATTTACTTTATATTTTGCTTCTGATTTTTCTTAATTATGTTTGTGCAATATAAGGCCTGTCTAATGAAGTGAAGAGACGAGAAGAAATCGCAAAAAGTTGCGGAAGTTAATATTTTAGTACATGGGTTTCACATTCATTAAAGCTTAATTCTTGAGTTTTGCACAACGTATGCATGAGTGAAATGATCATAAATAAGTGAAATAATATTCATGCAATTTTTCAATTCCGGTTTGACATGATTATGATTTAACATACTAGGGGTAATCAAAGAATGACGCAAATATATTAAGTACCTAAGCAAAAACTTGCGCATTTTATAAATTTAGCCTAATAACCCTAAAATAACTTTTAAATCCATTTTGACACTTATTTCATTTAGTCTTCATAATATCATATGACAAATTTAGTTTTTCAAATTTTATAAGACTTTTAGGAAATGGATCTAGAAGGATAAACATAAAAAGGATAAGTAGATCGCTTGAAAAATGATATGACTTTTTATTCAACTTTATTCTGTTTGACTTATTTATGAATTTTGGCTTAATATGTGAAAGTCATATCACAAGTTATATAAAGTGATCTTATCATGATGGCTTAAAGAAATAAAAACAAAAACAAAAATGGAAATAAAGCATATCATGAAGTAGATAATTGATATTTTATTTTTTAGTTGATTTCTACTTCATGCAAATGATTGGATACTAATGAATGAGAGATTTAGGTATCCAAAGAGGACCGGGTGCGACGGTTCCTTTGGGTACCCAAATACATCGTGTTTGCTTTTGGGGAGATAATGATGAATGGGCCCTTTTGAGTGGAGTTAGTATTTCATCTTTAACTTTGGGTCTCCAGTCAAACCTTGGTTTAATATTATTTTTATGTATCAAAAATCCAATGTGATTATCTTTATCTTTAAGATTATAATTGTAATGATTATTGAAAGTATTTTTCATAGGAAATTTTGTGAACATTTAATTTTATATTGGGAGAAGATTTATTTTGTAAATGATAGTAATGATTGTATTTTGGAATTTCATTTTCAATCTTTTGAAGTTTTTTATTTCCATTGTTTGACTTATTTAACTTTTGAGAAATCATATTCAAATGGCTTTTGGATTTTGCATTATATTGAGGATGTATGTTTTGAGAGTTTTTCTTTATGATTTCCTTAAGCAAGTTGATTTTAGTTTTTAATTCATTATTCTTAACTATAAGATTATGTCTAGCTTTATTATAAGCGATTGTGCTATTTTTAAGAATGGAAACAATTGAATCAATATGATTTTGATAGTTATTTCTATATTCATCAAATGTTTCATCCATCTCTTTAATTTCAATTTTATAGTCCTTACACTTAGCACAATCATTTTTCAAGGATGAATTTTCTAAACATAATCTTTCATTTTGTTCTTTTATAAAAAGAAGTTCTTTTCAAGTTCCTTGTGTTTTTCTTTTAATTCATTATATTCTACACAAGGTGTTGTGTTTTCAACTAAGGACCCATGGATAGAACTAGATAAATTTGAATTTGATTGTTCATTAATTTTTGCCTTTAATTTTTTATTTTCTAAGCGCAAATGTTTTTTAGCATTTTTTAATTTCTTAATTTTGCACTTTGTAGTTTGAAGCAATTGTAATGAAGAGATAGACGTACAAAAAATGGAATTTGATTTCCTTACATTGCTTTTGGGAGAGGCACGATTTGAACCTATAGTTTCTTTGACATATTTTTGGCACTCCTCTTCCGAAGATAGTATTTCTTCTTCTCTTCCACTTGATGTGCACTCCATGGATCCGCCATGAGAGGAGCATTCTTGAAGACTTGTGCAAGCTTGCATATTCTTCGGTTCTTGCAATTGTTCCATACCTGTAGAAGGAGAACCATAAGTTATTTCAAGAAAATTCCAAATCTCATATGCGGTAGGAAGAGTATAAATAAGTTTGAAAATATTTTGATCTAAAGCACAAAATATACTATTCATAGATTTTGCATTTAAAACAATTTCGTTTCTAGTTAGTACGCTTGATGACTTTTCAATAGTAATATTCCAAACTTTTTCATCTAAGCCCTTAAGAAAATTTTTCATTAATATTTTCCACCCTTTATAATTTTTGCCCATAAATAAAGGTGGTGATAATCCTTTTTCATTTACATTAAAACTTTCCCCACTCGTAGAAGTGTGATCATGATCAAGAGACGCCATTATTCCCGATTGTTAAGCCAATTTGGAATAACCTAGCTCTGATACCACTTGTTGGATCTGTAGGCGCCCTTAGAGGGGGGGGGGGGTGAATAAGGGTTTTAAAAACTTTAAACTTAAATAGAAATTTTTTTGATATTTTGTTCAAAGTAATGTTAAATCAAAAGTAAAGAGATAATGATATTAGAAATGAAATCAATTTTATTAAACAAGAAAAGACATGATTATCATTTATAAAATTGATTACAAAATCTGATTTCAATGATGCTAGAAATCAAAGCGAATAATATGAAAAACCCTTTTTGTTTTCTATACCGACTCGTATCCCCACGAACCGGTTAGCTTTAGCCGATCTCTCCACAGATACGGCCTCAAGCCGCTCTAGCCTTCCTATCCCCAGAAAGGCCTCGAGCACCCCTAGATCTACTCCCTAGACCTAGTCGCCGTGTGGCGAATTCCTCCCTAAGTCCTACCTAGACCTAGTCGCCGTGTGGCGAATTCACGAACCGATTACAATGATAAAATATAAGAGTTACAAGATAAGATAATGGAAAAACTCCCCTCTAAGTAGAACCCTTGATGTAGATGTTGTTTCGCTTGCAAAGGTTCGATCGTTGTGGCTTGAGAGTCTTCCTCTTTGACGTTCTTGAGATCCTTTGATATCTCCAATTGATTAGAGAATGTTATAGCGAGAACACTCCATGTGTTTGCTGAGAGAAGGCTTCTTGATCGCCGTTTTGATAGCCTTCAATTCTTGCGCATGATTTTCTTTTTATATCCTCCGAAGAACTCTCTCTTTAGATGAGTGGGATACACCCCTCACTTTTCTCCAGACGGCTAGGGCTTTCAGCCCTCGAAAATTTAGTCCAAATTCGTCAACCGAAACTCATTTTTGGGCTATTTTAAATAGAGGTTTGCTGTCCAGGAAAGCTAGCGCAAGCGGTAGTTCTATAGCGGGGCGGTAGCAGCGGTGAGTAGTTTCCTTCCTTCTATTCTAATCAATTTCGTGGGTTTGGCTTCTATCTTTGGAAATACATTATTCCCCACGAAAATATGAGAAATTATTGCCTTCATAATGATATTGCATGCTCCTTTTGGTTTCTTAATTAAATCTTGATTGATTGGAGTTTCCAAATCTTGATTAATCAAATCTTGATTGATTGATTGGTTTCATAATGATATTGTATACTCTTGATTGATTATTCCTTCCCGTGAGATCTCCCTCCTAATTTTCTCCTCAATCAGCATCATGATGGATGGACATCCAAAAGTTACCGCCGGGCGTTAGCCTTAACGCCCCTTTATAGTACTTGCCAAAATAGCATCCCGTCGACATTCCTTTTCCTCCACTATTTCCTTCTCGTCAATTGTTTCCATTTATGCTAGCGCCAGCGTCAGTGCTAGCGCACCACGGTAGATCATTTCGTCGGGTGCATCTTCGTCGAGCTGGCCTCACATTTCGTCAAGCGCATTATTCATTTTGTCGAACAAAACTAGCGCGAGCGGTATTTGTAACGCACCGCGGTAGAGCACTTCATCGGGCGCATCTTCGTCGAATGCCGCCTTCATTTCATCGACCTCCATTTCATCGATCGCTAGCGCCAGCGATAGTTCTAGTGCTCCGCGGTAAAGCATGCATTTCGTCGAGCTACAGTTTGTCGAATGCAGCATCTATTTTTTCGAACATAGGTTTCCTTCTCATCGGTTTCTTCTCAGCGGTTGTTAGCACCAACGGTAGTCTTAACGCTGCGCGGTAGTAACAAAAACATATTTTCATGGAGATTTGAAAGAACAGAATCCTGCATACTATAAACACAAAACAAGTATGATCAAATACAATAGGATTTGTTATTGTCAAACCAAGAGATGCGGAAAGCATGTTCCAATACGGAGAGGAGTTGTCAATTCCTTCTATTGATCCCCTCTTCTTCGCTTGTCTTTGTTGGCAGTAATCTTGCCGGAAACTTCCCAAAATACAGCATGAAATGACCGGAAACGGAGCTTGAGAGCTGGAAACAATGGCAGTGGCCGGAGACGAAGCTCTAGCGAGAGTTTTACAAAGAGATGGTGGTTGGAGCTTCTCTTCCAAGGTTGAACTGGTTGAGGGCGACGATGGAGCTTTCCTGCTCCTCCAGATGGCTCGCCAATGAAAAGGATGAAAAAGAAGCGATCCTAGGTCGGACGATCCTGCGCACTTAAATAGAGGCATTAATTTTAAGTAACGCACGATCAAAATGCACAGCCGTGCATTTGGGCCGTGCGATTTACAAAGATAAACAGCGCCTGGAGCTATATGAAGGTCGTGCGTTCTGTTCACGCACGAGCGGAATGCTCATGCGCGACCAAAAACGCACGGGGTAAGACATGCTGCAGATTTTTGCTGCTTCCAGATAGGTCAGGCATTTTCCTTCACGCACGATCAGATTCAATCGTGCGTTAAGGAAAATGCACGATGAACATCATCATAAACAGCTCTGAGTAAATCGCACGATCGCATTGATCGTGCGTCAACAATAATCACATGGTCGTGCGATTTACCCATACTGCAATGCTCAGCTCAAGGGCACAATCCACCTGTACATAATCAAAACCAAAGCTCCAACCATACAGGAAATAAGACTAACATCCACAAAACAAGCATGAACAGTCATGGGGAACCACCAAAGGCAAATCCCCAGCACAGAATATGCAATTGCGCAACCCGATAGGCAAAAAGAGTGCACTACGTGTAAAATGATAACTAAAGTAAATATGAGCGTAACGCAAAAAGGGCAGTGCATGAGTGAGAAAATAGGCCCAGATGAGTCCGAAAAACCATATATAATTGGGACTCATCACACCCCCAGACTTAACCGTTGCGCATCCTGAGCAAAATAATCTATGCAGATGGGGAAAACAGTTAGCTAACATAGAAATTGTGACACAGAATATCATGCAAAGTGGCACGCTCACATGCACAGAAATACAGAAAAATAGATTTCTAATTATACAAGATAGTTTATAAATTTCTACTATTGTAAAAGTCTATTCCTAGTACTTAAAATGTGAATCACGGTGAATCGTTCGGTCATGCAAAGGATGACAATAGACTGATTACAAAGATGTGCATTGCCAAGGACCTGGGTTCAAAATAGTCTCCACCGAAATCCATCAGTGTCGGAGACCTCAAGCTCACCCATTCGCACTCTCTCCACGACACTAAATCGGTTCACTACACGAGTCAGTAGGACTTTAGGTAAGAAACAGGGCCTGTGCTACAGTATGATATAAAAGGATAAACGAGGGGGCTAGCACCTAACCCAAATGAGCACACAAATAAAGCTACCCACGCACCACAAACATGCGAGTGCATCACACCCCCAAACTTGGAATTTGCAACATGGGTGAATGCACCTC
Source organism: Dactylorhiza incarnata (assembly GCA_033032865.1). Taxonomy (NCBI): domain Eukaryota; kingdom Viridiplantae; phylum Streptophyta; class Magnoliopsida; order Asparagales; family Orchidaceae; genus Dactylorhiza; species Dactylorhiza incarnata. The sequence continues at coordinate 28,663 of JAWHQI010001373.1, forward strand.
CTACTCCCAACACAAATATTTTTTGAATTTTTCAATTTAACTTTTTCGTACAAATATTTTCTTTTTCTTTCTTTTTCATTCTTCCTTCTATTTTATTTTTTTCTTTTCTTTTCTTTTTCCACAAATTTCCCATAAACACATCCACAATCTCCACAAATAAAATTCACCACAACAACACCCCAATACAGAAAATAAAACAAAATGAAAGCTCATATTTGGTTGTGCGACTAGGATTGGCTTTTAGGCTTTGGTTCGATGAAGGTGGAGATAAATCAATAGGAAGGGGTAGGCACAATGGGGCTAGCGAGGATAGGATTAACGGCAGGGTACATAAGTTCAACCAGGCCAAAATGATGGCCTACATCACGCTAGAGCATTAGAATCATCTTATGTCAATGCTTCAAGAGTCGCTTGGGGCAAGTTCTTAGCCACCGAGAAAGGCCATCCTTCCTCCAGACTCGAGCAATATGAATCTAGTAATCGTCTACACTCATCCCTATGCTACCATTTGATTCACACCGGATTCACCAATTTGAGTTGAGTAAACAACATTTACACTAATAGAAAAATATAAAAATAAAATTATAAAGAGAAATCTACACTACACGAATTTCTATGCAAACCATGAGCACTCGACTAGGAGCACTACATAAGTCAACATTTTATTCCAAGTCACAATCCTAAGACAACATAGTGACTTTCCCAATCACACAAAAGAAACGTGTTGAACTCATAATGCGTCTACGACTAAATGCACGCACAAGTGGGTGTTGTGGTGTGCGGTGAAGATAAACAATACTAAGTAAATGAAAAAAAATTCTAGCAAGCAATGACATTGAGTGTGTGCAGTGGGTAACAAATACATCAACTCTCCCCCAGAATTAATCTAAAAATATCAAAACAGAATATATAATAAAGACTAAAATAACAGTTAGGGGAACAGAAGTTCCATAATGCTCAGAAGTGAGCATACCAGAAGGTTGGCGGGTAAACCAAAACAAAGCCGCAATATCTGCCAAAAAAGATAATTGCGCACACCAGCAGGAAAGAGAAACTGATAGTACATTATTTATAGTTTTTTTATATAATATTTTAGTAGTAATTAATTAGTTTTTATATAATTTTAGTTTAATATATGCCTAATTCACTTTGTTTTGTGTTTTCAGGTAATCTGGGGCTGATAATAACAAATTCAAGCTCACAGCCATGTTCAGGGGAAAGAATGGAACAAGTCTGCAAAAATCTTCAGTACACGCCCTCGGTCACGGCCATGACCAAGGGCGTGACTTCAAGTCACATCCATGACTCAACCCAGCCATCTTCCAACTGCATGATCATGCCGCCAACCCAATTTAGTATTACACGCCCTAGGTCACGACCATGACCAAGGGCGTGACTTCAAGTCACGGCCATGACTCAACCCAGCCATCTTCTAGCTGCCAGAATACGCCGCCACATCATCTCCATCCTACATGCCCTAGGTCACAGGCGTGACTCCATGTCACGGCCATGACCTAGGGGGTGACCCTTCCCGCAACTGCCAGAATAACTCCAGATCATGTCGTTTCCAGACTCGGTCAAGTCACGCCCTCTGTCACGGGCGTGACGCCAAGTCACGACTGTAACCTAGGGGGAGACCCTTCCCGCAACTGCCAGAATAACTCCAGATCGCACCATTTCCTGCCGTTTTTAGACTCGGTCAAGTCACGCCCTAGATCACGGGGGTGACCTAGGCCGTGACCCATCAAGATGATCAATTTTGGCGGTTTCTCTCCCCCAACGTTCCCGGGCTTTCAAGTCGCAGTTACGCACCTTACACACCCTTGGTCATGGGCGTGACTAAGGGCGTGACTCACCAATTTTCTGCATATAAAAGCCAACTGCTGCCAAAGTGATGGGAATCCAGTCCTTGCTTAGATTGGTTCATTTTTAGATTAGATTTCTGCATTTTATTTCTCGTTTTATGCAATTTTACATTATGCTTTGTAATTTCAATTCATAGTTTAAAATTTCCATTTCCAACAATTGTAATTTTCTTTTCATAGTTATAAAATGTTCTTTTTCTTTAATCATGAGTAGCTAATTCTATTACATTTGATCGGATGAATTTTTAAGTAGTGTTATTTCGTAATCTCTTTTTCATAGTTTGGATTTGGAAAACTAGGATTTATCTTTGAATTTAATTGCTTCAAATTCATGTGTCGCGAATATGTTTCTCGATCTAAGATCCGTATGCTAGTGATCGAGAGATCCATGCGAATGAGGAGATCACTCAGAGATAAAAAGAGTTTCACGCACTCCTCGAGAGAGGGTGACGCAATTCTTCAGGATTGGAGACAAATCCAATAGTTGGGCTCACCGCATAAAACAAGCTTAGGGGTTTCGACTGGCGGAGGAGTCTTAATCGATCAACCTAAGGTTAGGTGGTATTTCTCTCGAGAGAGGCTCTATCATATTTTGGGAACCTCCACGGTCAAGTTTGTCTAAATCGATTTCTTTTGAATTCTAGATTTACGAAATATTTTACTTAAGGATTCCCGATCAAATGTTTCACTTCTTTAAATTATTTTCAAAACTCTATTTTATTTTCGATAAAATAATATTAATTTGCGTGAGTAAGATTACTCAACAGGCCTCGGGCAAATATGACATCCTTCCTATACTATATTTTCGATAGGTACACTTGACTACATCTGGATGTTACTTGGAATTATTTTTAAAACTATATAAAATATCTATCATGTTTTTGGCGCCGTTGCCGGGGATTATTTTTGCTGATATTTTGAAAGCGTGAATTTTATTAATTTTATCATTCTTTTTCTCCGCCCCCATTTCTCTTTTTTTTGCTTTTTCTTTTAAAATATCCTTTCTATTAAGTGACGGTTGTGTAATTTTTTTTTTCAAAAAACAATGATGTTATCGCTGTTGGCCGCAAAAGTTGGCGAGTGATGAGTCCCATTTATATACACATTTATGGGCTCATCTGGGCCGATTATCTCGTCTATGCACTACACTTTAAGCATGTTTTTATTCATATTCATTATTCCATGCAAAGTGCACTCTTAGGCCCGTTTTGGTGTGCATTTGCGCTCCATGTTATTGGGGGTAAGCACATGGTGATCCCCAATCCTTTTTCTTTGTTTGATTGGTGTTGGAGGTGTATTCCCAGCTGGATTGTTGTGCTTGCAGGTGGTTGGATAATCTCCTTTTTGCCCAAAATTCATGAATGTGTATATCGCACGGTCGTGCGTTTTCTTGACGCACGGACGGCTGCGGTCGTGCGCTTTCATCTGGGGAGAAAACCGGTGATCTGAATTTGATCGTGCGTTTTACGCACGGGCGGCTGCGCCCGTGCGCAAAGGAATCGCACGATCCCCCTGTTTAGCCTTGTTTTTGGCCAATCTTAGTTTGTCCGTGCGTTTTTACGCACGGGAGGATTTGCCTGTGCGTGAGTAAAATGCACGGGCGCGGCTGCTTCTTCCTCAAGTCTATTTTTATCATAAATAACGCACGGTCAGCGCACGGTCGTGCATTCGCCCGTGCGTGACCAAAAATCTGACTGTTTAGTATTTAAGGCAGGGAATCAGTTGCAGTCAAAGGAGGACGATTCCCCTCGCGGGAAAAGCCAGAAAAGCTCGCCATTTTCACCCTTTCCACCAGAGGAGACCACATCCGGTGCTCTCCTCCACCATACATCCTTCCGGGATCGTTTGCAAGCTTTCTCCACCACGAGTTCAAGCATTCTTCGTCCTGGAGACCATAGAAGTGTTGTAGATCACTGAAGAAGTGATAGCCTCCTTTGAGTCCGCACACCATCTGAGGGCCAAGCTCGGAGAGAGACCGACAACCTCTCATTCCAGCCGAGAACCCAGGATACGGTGACTTCTTCTGTTCGGTCCTTTCTAAACCTTGAGCTTGTGCTTCTTTTAGTGTTGCTGTAATGAACTCTTGTTAGATTAATGTTATAGATCCTTTGTTTGATGTTCATGTGCAATGATGCTATGGTCATGAGAATCGCTTTACTTTTCATTGTGATATTCTGAGTTGCTTGCGTGTGAAGCCATCTAGCAATTGCTAGTGGTGATGTTGGCGAAGAGGTGAATACGACCCTCGCAAAACCCGGCTCTGTGGTCATTTCTCCCGCTTTCCGAAGCGCGGCATCACGGCCGCTGCACTCACCCCCACTCTGCGAAGTGGTGCTTTCGACCCGCATTTCTCTTATTTCTGCAGTAGCTTAGGACACCAATCATAACGCCCTTAGTTCTTACTTTCTTCGCACGTGTAACAATTGACTCACAACGCAATTCATTCACCATATCCTGCATTCCTCAAGAGATCGACATTCGGGGAAACTATTCCCATAATTTTTACTTGACAGCGACCGGTGCACTTGCCGAACACGTATCAAGTTTTTGGCGCCGTTGCTGGGGAATGCAGGCGTGATGAGATTTTGGTTGTAAATCGATTATTTTTTATTGAGTCTTTAATTATTTTTAATTTATTCCTTATCATGTCATTTTCTTCTTCTGTATCATGTGGGCGCATTTGAATATTCGATGTCGTTGGTGTGGGGACATATCCCACACTAGTGATAGGTGTCCCAAAGAGTATGGTGTTGTTCAGAAACCATACGGAGCCCATAAATCTTTTGGCTCCTCTACTGCGCCTCCGTTGTCACACTTTTATGCGGTTGTCGTACCTTTGGTGCCGGCGAAGTCGGTAAGCAGTGTTTATTTTACAAAAGTAGAGAGCATGCCTTGAAGGACTGTGCGGGTTATCTTCGCCAATTGGCGGATGATGATGAGCCGGATATCCGGATCGTCCCATCCTCGAATTCTGTGAACACAGCTCCTTCCTCTGGTCACATGTCCCTTCCACCTTCACTTCTTGAAGTCTCTGGAATCGATGTGTGCATCAGTGTCCCTTATGACTATGTTTTTGATGCGACCCCCCATACCTCTTCGGTTCATGTACCACTTTGTGTGGGTTTGTGCCCTTGTATGGATAGTGAGCCTGAACTCTTAAGAAGCACGTCTTCTCCCACTATACACGAAACTACATCTATTTCTGATGTTATCACTGAGGTTAATTTGCAGGATGTAGCAGACCTACGCAGTGTCGTGCCCACTCTCATGGAGGAGGACAGTCTCGATTATGCTGAAGCAATCATTTCGGTCCAGTGCGAGGAAGTCCAAGTTATAGAGGAGGCCATTGCGTGCGTTGTTGAGTCTAGTGAAATCTTCGATGATATCATCAGTTTGTCATTGCCGCACCCTATGGGGGAAGAAGCCGGGATTATCCACTCAGATGAGATTTCTTTTAGTTTTTCTTCTAATTTATTTCCTGACCCCCTTTCTTTATGTACAAGGATGCAGGATGCCCCTCCTCCGGTTGATCAGACCTTATGCATGGAGGAGCTGAATGCCTAGCGGGATGAGGAAGGTATAGTGAAGGAACATCTTGTTTCCTTATCATCGTTGGTGCTTCCCCTTGAGGATTGGTTACAAGGGGGCAAGCGGTTTTTCTTTGAAGACATAATACTGGAGGAGAAGAAGAGAGCGAAAAGGAGGAGATTTGGGGTTGGAGGCTGAGCATCCTACTTAATTTCCACCCCTACTACCAGGTCCCCGGACCTTTTTCTTTCATTAGTTGTTACTACTTCAAATCAGCTTATAGCTGATTTGTTTTGAGCTTGTAATAATAATTAGGATTTATTGACTTTTGCTTATTCCTAGACTTTATAAACTACTTTATACAGGTATTTGGTCCACCTTAAGGACATAAAACAAAAGGGCTCTTGGGAGACAACCCAATGGAACCGCCTAGTTCCACTTGCCTAGTTTATTATTCCAGATGTACTTGTGTTTTGTTTTTGCCAACCTTTCAGGAGCTCGGTTGATTGTTGTGGAAGAGATTCTTAACGCCAATTCTTCTGGTATGCTCACTTCTTAGCATGAGGTACACTCTCCCTTTTCTCCTTAGTTTAATGTTTAAAGAATCATATATTAGATTATGCTTTCATGTAAGTCTGGGGGAGAGTTCGAGTTATGCACGTGCACGCACATTGCATAGCATGTTAGAATGTGCTGAGTTAGGATTTTTAATTTTGTTGCACACATTGCATACACTTGCACCTAGTTCACGCGTACTTGATCACACGCGCTTATTGGGTATTGCTGCGAGCTTCCCTGCTAGTAAGAATTGGATTGTTAGAGTAGGAGTGAAGGGTGGAGAAAAATGTTGACTTGAGTAGTGCTCTAGTCAAGTGCTCCTGTCACGCCTAGAAATTCAATTAGAGGAGAATAAAATTCAATGTTATAATTTAATTATTTCTATAATAGTAGCTGCAATTTATTTTACTCTAGCGGTGAATCCGGTTAATCCAACAGTAGCATAGGGTCGAGTGTAGCTGGATTAGTAGTAGCTTATTACTAGGGTCAGAAGGAAGGATAACCTTTTTCGATGGCTAGAACTTGCACTAGGTGACTCTTGAAACGATTGCATTGAATAGCTCGTTATAAAAGCGTGATATAGGCCGTCTCTTGATCCGTTTGTGCTTTTGAAATCCTAACCAATGTAATCACCTTTGCAAGCCCACTTGAGCCGACCTTTCCCCTTATTTAGCTCTACTTAAATTTCACCAAAGCCATACGGCCAAACCTATTTTCGCACCAACAAATGAGTTTGAGGAAATGTATATATCTTTCATTTGTTGTTATCTCCGAGTTGTATGGTAGTTTTGAAAAAGCTAAAGGAGAAGTTTATATTGTGCCTACAAAAGATATACTGTCGAGAAGAGAAAAGAAGAAAAAGAAAAAAAAAAGAAAAAAATTTGTGCAAAAAGAACTTTCAAATACATTCTCTCGACAAAAACAATGTATGATCGGCTTAGCACAAACCTAGTGTCCAGTTGTAGTCTAGGGGTGTTGTGTAGTTCTTTAACTTGTTGTTTTGGTGATTTTACACTCTTGAGTTTTCAGGCTATGTTGAGTGCGATGCCCATCGTTCTTCTACTTATCTAACCTGAACTCAACCTAATCCAAGTCCTAACCTATAAGACCTATTGATTTCAGATATGAGTCATCTCATGCAGTAGGGAGAGTGCGAACGTGCAAGCCTATGGACACCGACTTTGATGGAATTCTTTGGAGATTGTCCCGAGCTTTGATTCGAGTAATACTCTACTCATTAGTCACGCTATTTTCCCTTGTGCGCGACCGAAAGATTCACCGGGATTCAACATCCGAGTAAACTAGATTTCGAATTACTATTCTATAAATAGTTAAAAATAATCTTGAGTTAAATTCTATTCTAACGTATTTCTACGCACGTGAGCATGCAACTTCGCATGGGTCTCTACCGCTCAAACTCACTCTAACACCCAATTGTTCCGACGGGAGAGCTAAGTAGTTTGCCCGAGACGTGCAAATTGTTAAGTCTGGGGGTATGATGAGTCTCATTTATATACACATTTATGGGCTCATCTGGGCCGATTATTTAGTCTATGCACTACACTTTAGGGATGTTTTTATTCATATTCATTATTCCATGCTAAGTGCACTCTTAAGCCCGTTTTGGTGTGCGTTGCGCTCCATGTTATTGGGGGTAAGCACATGGTGCTCCCCAATCCATTTTCTTTGTTTGATTGGTGTTGGAGGTGTATTCCCAGCTGGATTGCTGTGCTTGTAGGTGGTTGGATCATCTCCTTTTTGCCCAGAATTCATGAATGTGTATATCGCACGGTCGTGCATTTTCTTGATGCACGGACAGCTGCGGTCGTGCGCTTTCATCTGGGGAGAAAACCGGTGATCTGAATTTGATCGTGCGTTTTACGCACGGGCGGATTCGTCCGTGCACGAAGGAATCGCACGATCATCCTGTTTAGCCTTGTTTTTGGCCAATCTGAGTTTGTCCGTGTGTTTTTACGCACGGGTGGATTTGCCCGTGCATGAGTAAAATGCACGGGCGAGGCTGCTTCTTCCTCAAGTCTATTTTTATCGTAAATAATGCACGGGCAGCGCACGGTCGTGCGTTTTCCCGTGCGTGACCAAAAATCTGACTGTTTAGTATTTAAGGCAGGGAATCAGCTATAGTCAAAGGAGGACGATTCCCCTCGCGGGAAAAGCCAGAAAAGCCCGCCATTTTCACCCTTTCCACCAGAGGAGACCACATCCGGTGATCTCCTCCACCATACTTCCTTCCGGGATCGTTTGCAAGCTTTCTCCACCACGAGTTCAAGCATTCTTCGCATTGGAGACCATAGAAGTTCTGTAGATCGCTGAAGAAGTGACAGCCTCCTTCGAGTCCACACACCATCTGAGGGTCGAGCCTGGAGAGAGACCGACAACCTCTCATTCCGGCCGAGAACTCAGGATACGGTGACATCTTCTGTTGGGTCCTTTCTAAACCTTGAGCTTGTGGTTCTTTTAGTGTTGCTGTAATGAACTCTTGTTAGATTAATGTTATAGATCCTTTGTTTGATGTTCATGTGCAATGATTCTATGGTTATGAGAATCGCTTTGCTTTTCATTGTGATATTCTGAGTTGCTTGCGTGTGAAGCCATCTAGCAATTGCTAGTGGTGATGTTGGCGAAGAGGTGAATACGACCCTCAGAAAACTCGGCTCTGTGGTCATTTCTCCCGCTTACCGAAGCGCGGCATCGCGGCCGCTGCACTCACCCCACTCTGCAAAGCGGTGCTTTCGACCCACATTTCTCTTATTTCTGCAATAGCTTTGGACAACAATCACAACGCCCTTAGTTCTTACTTTCTTCGCTCGTGTAACAATTGACTCACAACGCAATTCATTCACCATATCCTGCATTCCTCAAGTTATCGACATTCGGGGAAACTATTCCCATAATTATTACTTGACAGCAACTGGTGCACTTGTCGAACACGCATCACCGAGCTTCAACATAAGGTAGACCTTTTGGAAACCGAACGATGGCGCCAACTTATTTATAATTTTTGTGGTGCAAATCATTCTAGTGAGGAGTGTTATTCTTATTTTTATTCTCAAAATATTTTTGATCAAACTAATTTTTCTCAAGATTATAATTCTTATGAAATTCCTTCTTGCTCCGATAATAATTATTCATGGTGGCAAGATCAACCGGATAATTTTCGGTGCAATGAAAATATTTCTTTTGATCAAAATTTTTCTTCCTCCACATTTTACCCACAAAATTCTATTTCTTCTCTTGGTGATTCTCCGGATCTTCCTATTCAAAATTTGAATAGTTATTCCCAAGAAGAAAATAATATTTTATACCAAGAATTTATTAAAATAATGGGTGTGCCGAGCGAAATAGAGAAAGAACATGTTTCATCTTCTACTCCGCCCGACTCTATTCCGCTTTCTCATGAATTTTTAACCCCAACACACAAATATTTTGGAATCAAAATTCATGAAAATTTAGTCGTCCATGAATTTACTCCCCTTGGTATTGATTTTTCAAATAAAAATTTTATTTTAGAAAATGAACATCCACTGCTTAATTATGAATTTTCACAAGAAACTCCTCCCTGTGAGAAATTTTCTGACTCGCTTAATCTTGATTCTTTTATTCTAATGATTTTCTTGTCTAGGATGAGCCATTGCAACCATACGTCTTCACCGATCCATTTGCCGCTCATCTCCAACAATACAAATTACCTGAGGTATGTATGGGTAATTTGGATTCTTAATTTCAAGCTAACGGACAACGAAAGAATCAAGACTATAACGGAGGAGTCGCTGGGCACCGGATTTGGGCATGCTCACCTGAGCGTGAATTAAGGGAGTTGCCTGTGTACCTTTATTTTTATTTTCCCTTTTCCTAACAATAACCGTCTAGCTTAAAGACGGGAAAAAGAAAGCGCTCTTGGGAGGCACCCCTTGCTTATCTTTATTTTTCTTGCACTTTACTTTTTCAGCATTTTATTTACCTTTCCCTCCTACTTGGCTTATAAACATTGGGGACAATGTTTATTTTTATGTATGGGGGTGTATTCTCCGATATTCAGTTTTTATTAAAAATCCAAAAAATTAGATTTTTTTTTCAAAACTCATAAAAAAATGATCTTCTTTCTTTATTTTCAATTTTGTTATAAAAAATTTAAAAAATTCAAAAAAAAATATTTTCTTTTAAATTTTTATGTTTTTTTGTCTTATTTTTCTCTTATGCAAATATTAAAAATACCAAAAAAATTATAAAATTAAAAAATTAATTTCTTCCGAAAGGGCCGTGTGTGTTTTCATCCCACAAAACCACCTAGTACCTTGCGAGCCCGTCATTGGGCAGCCCTTGGGAAGTCCAAGAATATTAAAAAAAACATTTTGTTTTAATATAAAAAAATTCAAAAAAATCTAATAATAAAAATATTGTAACATTAAATTTCTCCAAACTTAATTTTTGCAAAATTAATTTTAATTATGAGTTATTTTTTTTAGGCATTTTTACAGAGTTTTATTTTATGAATTTTTAAATCTTATACTTCTCTTCAAAATATGTTAGATTTAATTTTCAGATGAATATGATTTAATGAATTCTTCATTATCTTGATTTGTTTAGATTATTTCTTAGTTTTACTTTCTTTCTTTAAAATATCATAATTCAATTTTGTAGTAATTGTGTTAAATATCTTTAGATTTCACTTATATTAACTTAACTCATAGTTTCTTATAGATTGCTCGATTTGTTTTCTATGCTCTTAAAATGTATCTTTGGAATTTGTTTAGCATTTAAACCCTAGCCCTTCCCCTATATTTTTGTTTAACCAAATTATTGGCAATTAAAAAAAAGTTTGAAAAGATCATATGTCATGGAATGAGAGGATAAAAATTCATCATTCCTAAACATATGCACCCAAATTTTTACAAGATTATATGGCATGGAGATGAGAGGATAAAATTCATCACTCCTAAACATATACATTTGGGATTCTAAAAAGAAGTAGAATTTTTTAAAAAATGGAAATGAGAGGATAAAATTCATCATTTCCTATTTTCAAAGTAACTTCTTCAATGCCAATTTTGCTCCATCTAGCCAAGTTTATTTGCTTATCCAAGATATTTTTGAGTGAGCATAGTTAATATTTTGTTGTTTTCTAAAAAGTTTCTCATGATTGTAAAGTTTCTATAATTTTAATCTTGGTTATTTTACTTAATTCAATGCAATTTTGTTTATGAAGATTTAGTTAGAGAATTTTGAAACTAATATTTATTCTACTCAAATCAATTTATGAATTATAAATTATTTCTTATAAATCTGAATTTTAATTTCTTAACTTATTTTGACATGAGTTTTATAAGATTTGGAGTACATAATTTGAAGTAAATCTTTTTGGAAATGTCCTATAAATTCTTCTCATACTTATAAATTAGTTTTTGCTCTGGAATAGCAAAAGCTTAAGTATGGGGGTATTTGATAGTACAATATTTATAGTTATTTTTATAAGTGACAGGCACGGGCCTACGACCCTATGCAAGACGACATTCGTCACGGGGGCGGCATTCGTCGTGGGGTGACATTTGTCGTGAGGGGCGACATTTGTCGTTGGGGCGACATTTGTCGTGTGAGGGACATTTATCGTGTGGGGGATATTTATATATATATATACTTATAATAAACCAAAAAAATCTTTTTGAAATGTAAGTTATTGCCTTGATGTTGAAATCACACTAAAACCTATTCAATACCAACATAGTGAATTCTAACATATTGTAGGTAACTCAGTTTATAACAAACTGACAGTATATTAAATTTACATGTTTGTTGTAAACTTCAGTGAAGTGTAATACTTAGCGTTAATACTTGTCAGTAATCCAGTTTACAACAAACTGAACTCATTTTTGTATTACAACAAACTAAATTTTTAATATTCTGAATACTTATAGTTAATACAGTATGCTAATTTTTTCTGCAACACACCAACAGATCAATCCAAGCCAGAAACTATTATAGGAAAAAAAGAACTTGCATTAATCTACTAACAGATTTGCCCAGCCCTATGCTTCGTCGTCTTCACCAGTTTCATGTTTTTGGTCTGACCTTTAGTGATACTGCATCTCTTCGATCCCCTAAAATGATATGGTCCACCGACCGTTAGTCAAAAAGACTAAGCCTCATTTCACACCACCCATCCCCCAAGGGCTTCTAGGCACCGCGTGGGAGGATGAAGCAGAGGACTGCAAGGGGTATAAAACAAAGCAGATGACGACAGATCTGTGACAGTAAATGTCTACAACTACACATGTGTATATAAATAATTGAAGCAGTAATAGAGCATTGTAAAGAGCAAGTAAAGAACAGTAAGTAAGGATAAGTACACAATAGATATGTAACCGATGATTTATAGGAATGCCCATACAAACCTATAGACCAAGGGGTCGTTTAGCAAGGCCTATTATATAAAAAGTCCCATAACCAATTTACAAGATAGGGGTAGGGGTTGAAATGCAATGCTTATGCCATGACATTGAGAGTTATGTAGTTTATGCTATGTTCACACAAGTGCAACTCACACACTTCAACTCTATGCGCATAGACCTTCAGTTCCACCTTTTTGGAGCTAGCAAGACTCCCAGGATACTCCCGTAGTGGCAAATGTAAGAGGTGTGTTGGGCTTCACCCACATCTAGGTTGGTATTCACACTACCTAGCCTAGACCTATCGTATGCCTCAACGTAAAATTGCGGAGCATCTGCGTACTCTTACTAGCTGGACCACCAGACTTTTATGGCTAAGTGCAAATTCCACACTTGCTGAGTCAACATATTGACGTCGGTGTGAACGACTGTCCAATACCGAAGACCCACCACCTTTATGCACATGCAAACATGTTTACCATCTATCTCCGATCCATAAGCTCCCCAGGCTAACCCGCCAGTCATAATAACCTTCCGAGCCAATGGCTCGCTGAACTAACCCGTCCGTACCAACTACTACCGAGCCTACCGCTCGTAAGACCAAACTAACTAACCTCCCGTAACCACGGGGTGTGGGTGTGCATATTATTAAGTTAATCATGTACATCAACTTATCCCTACAATTTATGGTTAATCTTCGACTTCCCGAGGATTACCCTGTAAGAGGATCGCTGTGGTACTAGGAGATATGATAGGGTGACACCACAAAGCTCCCTTTCCAAGGCACTTACTGTTATTGGTAACAACCCATAAGAACACCCCTCTTTTCATCACACTTGGATTAACCCTAAGTATTGTATAACTCTCTAGGGGAAAGGTGATTTATCGTCGATCCCGAGTACAAACTTGCCCTAAACTCACCAAGCACACTATCATCATATAAACTCCTTTTGGTGACCTCCAATCTCTTCAACCAGGCTGGGTACACCAACTAACTTCCTTTCCCACCTAATGATCCACATGTTACTTAAATCTTATAGTTTTACTATACGCAGACCAAATTAGTTATATGAGTTGCTTAAGAGGAGGTACTCCAAATATTCATCCAACTGAGTCAAGATATTTACTGGAGGTCTATCATGATGGCTTAAGACTAAATCCATAGAATCATATTTTTCCTTAATTATTTGCATTTATTATAATTTCTCCAACATTGGCCAAGCATGAAATTGAACAAGAAGTATAAAATCCTCTTATGATATGGCCTCCACAAAATTATGGAAAATCTATGAGGTCAAAATAACAGTAAATACATAATATCAAAATTTTGCAGTAAGGGGTTGGTCTCTAATTATAATATTCAATAATTACCCAAAATTAGAATTTAAAGAAGGAACAACCACAAATACTTGTCTAAAAGTTATGGGAAAATTACGAGACCTTTATACTGATGCGCCAAATTCGGCACTGCTAATTAGCAGGCACGAAATGCGATACGACGGCAGTGCACTGGTCGCTCAAGTAATAAAATAGGGAGGAACTCCCTGAATATCGTTCTCAAAGGACCGCAAGTTGGGTAGTACGATTTGCTCAACCCAGGAATTCAGTTAAAAGGGTTAATAAGTAACAACGGGAGGTTTGGTTTTGGGATCGTATGCTATTGCAGAATAAAGAAAATGCGGGTCAAAATTCCGCTTCGCAATGTGAGATGGATGCAACGGCCGCGATGCCGTGCTTCGGAAGGCGCGTGGACGGAATGTAACTATGACGGTTGAGGGTCACACACACCTATTCTTTAAGCATCACCACTAGCAATTGCTAGTGGCTTCACACACAACGATTCTCAGAAATCACTAGGAAAAAGGGCTATTCATGCCATCACCACAACATTGCATATGAAGACAAGCAATAACCATTAAGATTAACTTAACAACCATTCATAAAACACTACAAAGAAGTTCAAGCACCAAAGATTAGAGAGGACCACAAAGAAGATGTCACGTCTTGGGTTCACGGCCGGAATGAGAGGTTGTCGGGCTCTCTCCGGACTCGGCCCTCAGATGGCGAGCTTGGCTCGAAGGAGGCTGTCACCGCTCCTAAGATCTTCAGCTCTTCTCTGATCTTTTGGCGAAGAATGCTTGAGCTAATGGTGGAGAAAGCTTCCTAGTGCTCCCGGATGGTAAGCCTTCAGCCCTCAAGAGTAGCGGGAAGGAAGTGATTTCCCGCTCTCTGTATCGCTCCAGCCCGCCTCAAATCGCTTCTCGCGTTGACTGCCTCGATTCCTGCTTTTTATAGCAAACAGGCTGAAAAATGGTCACGCACGGTCAAACGCACGACCGTGCGCAGACCGTGCGATATTAACGGATAAAATATGGCTTGGGGAAGAAGCTGCGCCGCCCGTGCGTTTTGATCACGCACGACCAACACCGCCCGTGTGTTCAAACGCACGGGTAAACTCCAACGCTCCAAAATCACAAAGCAAAGGTCGACCTGCGTTTTACTCACGCACGGGCGAATTCGCCCGTGCGTCAAAACCCATGAGTAAACTCCGACGCTCCATTTCTGCCCCAGACACAAATGCACGACCGCAGCCGACCGTGAGTCAAGGAAACGCACGACCGTGCGATATGCACAGAAATTACTTCTGGGGAAAACGGGATGATCAGGTCACCTGCAAACAAGATATAACAACTGGGAATACACGTCCAGCATCAGAAAACATAAAAGAAGGGAAGGGGAGCACCATGTGCTTACCCCCAACAACAAGGAATGCAATTGCACACCGAAATGAGCTTAATAGTGCACCAATCATGGAATAATACATATGAATGAAAACGTGCCTAATATGTGGTGCAAAGACTAGAATATCAGCCCAAATGAGTCCAAAAATATATATATAAATGGGACTCATCACACCCCCAGACTTAACCATTTGCACATCTCGGGCAAACTACTCAGCTCTCCTATCAGAACAATTGAATGTTAGCATGAGTTTGAGCAGTAGAGAACAATGCGAAGTCGCATGCTCTCGCGCATAGAAATGCATTAGAACAGAATTAAACTCAAGATTGTATCTAATTATTTCTAAAGCAGTAAATTGAAATTTAATCTACTTGGATGGTGAATCCTGGTGAATCTTTCGGTCGCGCAAAAGGGAAAATAGTGTGATTAATGAGTAAAGTATTACTCGAATCGAAGCTAGGGATAAACTCCTAAGAATTCCATCAAAGTCGGTGTCCATAGGCTTACACGTCCGCACTCGCTCTACTGCATGAGATGACTCGTGTCTAAAATCAATAGGACTGATAGTTGATTATTGGGCTTAGGCTGAGAGTAGGCTAGGTAAGTAGAAGGACGATGGGAATCGCACTTAACACAACCTGAGCACTCAAGATAATAACAATCACCAATACAATATTTTCAGTAATTACACGACACCCCCAGACTTCAACTGAACACTCGGTGCGTGCTGAGCCAGATATAAATAGAGATTGCCGAGAGAAAATTATTTCTACACAACTTTTTTTTTATTTCTTTTCTTTCTTTTTTCGCATTGGCAAAATGACATTTGAAAGCACAATAAAACGGCTCCTTTAGCTAATTCAAAACTGCCATACACAACAAGGATGACACCAAATGTGATCGAAAAAGGAAATTTCTTTCAGCTCAAAGGTTGGTGCGCAATAGGTTCGGCCATATGGCTTTGGTTAAATTATAGTGGAGCTAAACAAGGAGGAAAGGTAGACTCAAGTGGGCTTGCAATGGTGATTACGTAGGTAAGGATATCCAAAGCTCAACCGGATCAAGAAATGGCCTATATCACATTTTATGACGAGTACTTCAACACAATCGTGTCGAGAGTCGCCTAGTGCAAGTTCTAGCCACCGAGAAAGGTTGTCCTTCCTTCCGACCCTAGTAATAAGCTACTACTAGTCTGCTACACTCGAACTTATGCTACCGTTGGATTCATCGGATTCACCACTAAAGTAAAATAAATTTCATCTACTATAAAAGAAATAACTAAATTATAATTCTGAATTTCATTCTACTCTAATTGAATTTCTAGGCGTGACGGGAGCACTTGACTAGAGCACTACTCGAGTCAACATTTTTCTCTACTCCTCACTCGCATGCTAACAATTCAATTCTTACGAGTGGGAAAACCTCGCAGCGATAGCCAAAAAGCACGCATGATCAAGTGCGCGTGAATTAGGTGCAAGTGTATGCAATATGCACAACAAAATATAAATCCTAACTCAGCACATTCTAGCATGTCATGCAAAGTGTGTGCATGTGCAAAGCTCGCTCTATCCCCCAGACTTGATTAAAACTAACTAGAATAAACAATTCAAACATAAGTAAGAGAGGGGTAGAGTTGACCTATGCTCATAAAAGAGCATGCCAGAAGTGCGGTAATCCCATTTTTTAGAAATATTTCCCCTTCATCATCGTCCACAAGAGAGCATCCTCCTGCAATGTTAGCAAAATAGAAATAACAGTGCACAAAAGGAATTAAAAAGCTAGACGGAACCGGGTGGTTCCCCATGGGTTGTCTCCCAAGAAGCCCTTTTGTTTAACGTCCTCTAAGGTGGACCAAATACCTGTATTAAGCATTGTGCAAAGAGTTCTCACAAATTTTTTTTAGGAAATTGCTCAGAATTAACCCCGAAATACAACATATAACCAAAAGAAAAGAGATACAGATTCAGCAAGATTTTACAAATCACGTATTCGAATACAGCAAAGAGATAAAAGAAAAAGAATCACTCTGACACATTTGATTCAGCTAGATACATTTTTTCACTGTCCTTCAAAACTGTGTCGCCCTCATAGATTTTCAAGCGATGTCCACTCACCTTGAACTTCCCTTCTTTTTCACCAGAAATTTTAATTGCGCCAAATGGAGAGACACCAGTCACCGTGAACGGTCCACTCCACCGTGACTTCAGCTTTCCGGGGAATAGGTGTAGACGGGAGTTGTAGAGGAGAACACTATCTCCCGGATTGAATTCTTTTGGTTTAATATGCCTATCATGCCACTGCTTTGTATTTTCTTTATATATGCGGGAGTTCTCGTAGGCAGAATGCCGTAATTCTTCAAGTTCATTCAGCTGAGCGAGACGCCATTCTGCTGTTGCTGCGATGTCCATGTTTAGGAACTTAGTTGCCCACAAAGCCTTGTGTTCTAGTTCCACTGGTAGGTGGCATGCCTTTCCAAAAACAAGTTGACAGGGTGACATTCCCAAAGGAGTTTTGAAGGTTGTACGGTAGGCCCACAAGGCATCATCCACTTTCGTTGCCCAATCCTTTCTGTTCGAGTGGATCGATTTTTCTATTATTCTTTTAAGTTCTCTATTCGAAACTTCCACTTGTCCACACGTTTGCGGGTGGTAAGCTAACGAGACTTTATGATGCACGCCAAATTTTTTTAGTAATTGCAAAAATTGTCGGTTGCAAAAATGGCTACCACCATCACTTATAATTGTCCGCGGAGCTCCGAATCTCGAAAAGATATTTGTATGAATAAATTTCAAAACCGTACGGGCATCATTAGCAGCAACAGCCTCCGCCTCCACCCACTTTGAGACGTAATCCACCGCCACTATTATATAATGTTTTCCGTGAGACATTGGGAATGGACCCATGAAGTCGATTCCCCAAACGTCGAAAGGTTCACAAACTAACATATTGTTAAGAGGCATCTCGTCTTTCCTCGAAATGTTACCAGTTCTCTGGCATTCATTGCATTTTAAGATGTATGCGTGAGCATCCTTGAAAAGCGTGGGCTAAAACAGTCCACTTTGAAGCACCTTGCGTGCTGTCCTAACAGCGCCCATATGTCCTCCAGCCTCCCCATCGTGGCAATGTTCGAGAACAGATCTATACTCAGATTCTGGGACGCAACGTCTGATTACACCATCGCTACAAGTACGAAATAACAAAGGATCTTCCCAAAAATAATACTTTAAGTCTGAAAACAGCTTATTCCTCTGCTGAGGCGTAAGATTGGGCGAGAAAGTTTTACATGCGAGATAGTTCGCTATATCAGCATACCATGGGGTTGCTGACGGATGCGTAGTGATGGAGAATAGCTTCTCGTCTGGAAAATAGTCAGCCATTTCCTCCTCTTTGTTGTCGGAAACTTCAGCCGACATGTCGTTCTCCAGCCGCGATAAGTGATCTGCGATTACATTCTCTACCCCCTTCTCGTCTCTGATTTCCAAATCATATTCTTGCAGTAGTAGGATCCAGCGGATTAAATGCGGCTTGGCTTCTTTCTTGCTGAATAGGTACTTTAGTGCGGCATGATCTGTGTACACTATTACTTCAGAGAGCACCAAGTACGAATGAAACTTCTCGAAGGCGAAGATCACGGCTAGCATTTCTTTCTCCGTGGTGGTGTAGTTAGCTTGAGCGTTATTTAGTGTTCTACTGGCATATGCAATGGTGTGAAAGATTTTGTCTTTCTTTTACCAAGCACTGCACCCACGGCCACGTCACTAGCGTCGCACATGATCACAAAAGGCAAACTCCAGTCAGGTGCCACCAAGATCAGAGCAGAGATAAGTTGCCCCCGTAGTGTTTCAAATGCTTGCATACAAGCTTCATTGAAATAGAACGGGATATCCTTGCCTAGTAAGTGAGAAAGAGGTTTTGAAATGGATGAGAAATCCTTGATAAATCTCCGATAGAATCCCACATGTCCGAGAAAGCTGCGGATACCCTTCACAGAAGACGGCGGAGGAAGATTCTTGATGACACTAACCTTCGCCTAATCTACCTCAAGCCCCAGGCGGGATACTTTATGCCCCAACACGATTCCGTCGCGCACCATGAAATGGCATTTTTCCCAATTTAGGATGAGGTTGGTGTCCTCACACCGCTTTAAGGTCTTATCAAGATTGGCAAGACACGAGTCGAAGCTGAAGCCAAATAAAGTGAAGTCATCCATGAAGACTTCGAGAAATTCGCCCACCATGTCAGCGAAGATTGCAAGCATGCATCGCTGAAAAGTCGCAGGAGCATTGCAAAGTCCAAATGATATGCGCTTGAACGCGAAAGTGCCGGAAGGACAGGTGAACGTCGTCTTGTCCTGCCCTGCCAGCTTTTCCAACATCTGTTCAATGAAAGGGAGAGGAAAATGGTCCTTGCGCGTAGCATCATTTAATTTGCGGTAATCAATGCAAACCCTCCATCCGGTGATTACACGGGTAGGCAATAACTCATTTTTGTCGTTGGGGACAACGGTGATCCCTCCCTTCTTTGGCACAACTTGAACTGGGCTGACCCACTGGCTGTCGCTAATTGGATAGATAATGCCTGCATCCAAAAGCTGGATCACTTCTTCCTTCACCACCTCTTGCATCTTCAGATTCAGCCGCCTTTGGGGTTGAACCGAAGGATTGTATTGATCTTCAAGAAGGATCTTATGCATGCAGACGGTGGAGCTGATTCCTTTAATATCGGCAAGGGAGCGTCCAAAGACTTTTTGATATTTTCTTAGCACCCTTACCAACGCAGCTTTTTCATCCACAGACAGAGTCGCAGAAATGATCATCATATGCGTGGTATTTTCCCCCAAGAAGACATATTTCAGAGAGTTTGGTAGTTGTTTGAGAGCCGGAGCGGTGTTTAAATCTGAAGGCACAATAAATGATTCTTTGCTCGCATGCAGATCCTCAGACTTGTCCGAGGATGAACCTCCATTTCCCTCAAGGCTTTCTGGCTGCCAAAAAGTCTCGCAGTCCCCAGGGCTTATAACAACCTGACTATCCAGTTCTTCGGTTGGTTCTGCCAGTTCACCGTCTGTGATCTCAAACAGTTGCGCCAGATTGTGAACATTAAAAGATATGGCGTGTTGCCCCAGTCTGAGAGTGAGCTCTCCCTGCTCCACATTAATGATGGCATGTGCCATCGCGAGAAAGGGGCGCCCCAAGATAATAGGGACTCTAGCATCGGCCTTCATGTCAAGGATGACGAAATCAGCTGGAAAGGCAAGGTCGTTCACCATTATGGTGAGGTCTTCCACAATTCCAGCCGGCTTCTTGATCGTTCTGCCGGCTAGCTATAGCATTACTTGTGTCGGCTTCAAAAGCCCCGCACCTAGCTCTTGAAAGATGGAGAGCGGCATTAGATTGATGGAGGCTCCTAGATCGCACAGTGCCTGACCGAATCGGTGGTGACCAATTTTGCAAGGGATGGTAAAGCTGCCAGGATCCTTACGCTTTGTAGGGATGTCGGTGATGAGGGCGGAGCACTCCTCAGTGAGATCAATGGTTTTGAGGTCCTCCAGTTCCTTTCGCTTTGAAATCAGCTTCTTCAAGAATTTTGAGTAACCCGGTATCTGGGAGATGGCCTCAATCAGCGGGATGCTAACTTGTACTCCCTTCATCATTTCCAGGAATTTGCGAAATTGCTTTTCTGATTTCTCGTTCCGTAACCTGTGAGGAAAAGGAGGCCTAATAATATTTTTTGAGGGTTGTGTCGCGCTCGCAGAATCAGGCACAAGAGGGATAGGAGTCAGCTCCGTTGTCACATCTGCATCAGGCCTGTCCGTAGGATTCATAAGCAGTTCCTGTAGCGCAGGTGCTGGAGGTGTTTTCTGCGGTGGGGGGTTTTTTACACTCCTGCCACTTCTTAACTTCATGGCGTTTACATACTCGGGCGGCTGATCCATAATCCCAGAGAAAACATCTGTGAGAGTACTCATAGCAGAGTCGAGCTGCTGGATTGCTGCACACTGTTCACTCATTTTGAGCAGCATATCGCCCACAAGAGTAACTAACCGCTCTGCTTGATCTGCAGGAAGGCATTCCTCTGCTCCATTAAGTGTCACTGCATTAACTTCGCTAGTGCTCAGAGGATGAGCAGAGTGGCTCCAATACTGGCTAGTCTGCACTATATTCGCCACTATTTCCCAGGCGTACTTCCCCGACTTATTAAACAGGGCGCCTCCAGCTGCAACATCAAAAAGCAAGCGGAACCTGTCCATTACACCGAAATAGAAAATCTGAATTAAAAAATCTTCTGACAAATCTTCACGGTAACAATCCCTGTGTAAGGATTGAAAACGCCCCCATGCGTCCACTAATGTCTCGTCTTTTCTCTGACCGAAGGAAATAAGTTCCTTATGCCTATTCATACCTCGCATGCGGTGTTGAAAATCAAACAGGAACTTCCCTTCAATTTGCTTCCAAGAAGTTATCCCAATTTTCCGGGTATCCCGGTACCATCCTTTAGCTTTATCATGCAGAGAGAATGAAAATGCTAAGATCTTCTGTTGGTCATTTTCAACTCCATTGAAAATACATGTATAATAGACTTCTAAGAATTCCTGCACATGACGTACTGCATCCTCATGTGTATCCCCGCTGAATTTGCAATTCTCATAAATAAACTCAATAATATCATTGGAGATCTCGGATGCATGATTATTTAATTGTGCCTGATCTCTAAGATTGTTTAAACTGCCCTGATAAATACGTTGCTGGATAGAAGTAATAGTACTTGCTTGCAAGACAATGGATTAGCGCATAACGAGAAAAACAAAATACCTTAAAACAAATTTCCAAATAAAAACAAATCAAACACGCTTGCAGTCCCCGGCGACGGCGCCAAAAACTTGATGCGCCAAATTCGGCACTGCTAATTAGCAGGCACGAAAGGCAATACGACGGCAGTGCACCAGTCGCTCAAGTAATAAAATAGGGAGGAACTCCCCGAATATCATTCTCAAAGGACCGCAAGTTGGGTAGTACGATTTGCTCAACCCAGGAATTCAGTTAAAAGGGTTAATAAGTAACAACGAGAGGTTTGGTTTTGGGATCCTATGTTATTGCAGAATAAAGAAAGATGCGGGTCAAAACTCCGCTTCGCAAGGTGAGATGGATGCAACGGTCGTGATGCCGTGCTTCGAAAGGCGCATGGACGGAATGTAACTATGACAGTTGAGGGTCACACACACCTCTTCTCTAAGCATCACCACTAGCAATTGCTAATGGCTTCACACACAACGATTCTCAGAAATCACTAGGAAAAAGGGCTATTCATGACATCACCACAACATTGCATATGAACACAAGCCATAACCATTAAGATTAACTTAACAAGCATTCATAAAACACTACAAAGAAGTTCAGGCACCAAAGGTTAGAGAGGACCACAAAGAAGAAGTCACGTCTTGGGTTCACGGCCGGAATGAGAGGTTGTCGGGCTCTCTCCGGACTCGGCCCTTAGATGGCGAGCTTGGCTCGAAGGAGGCTGTCACCGTTCCTAAGATCTTCAGCGCTTCTCTGATCTCTTGGCGAAGAATGCTTGAGCTAATGGTGGAGAAAGCTTCCTAGTGCTCCCGGATGGAAAGATGGAGGTAGAAATCACCGGAAATGGCTTCTATGGTGGTGGAGATGAAGGGGAAGCCTTCAGCCCTCAAGAGCAGCGGGAAGGAAGTGATTTCCCGCTCTCTGTATCGCTCCAGCCCGCCTCCAATCGCCCCTCGCGTTGACTGCCTCGATTCCTGCTTTTTATAGCAAACAGGCTGAAAAATGGTCACGCACGGTCGAACGCACGACCATGCGCAGACCGTGCGATATTAACGGATAAAATATGGCTTGGGGAAGAAGCTGCGCCGCCCATGCGTTTTGATGACGCACGACCAACACCGCCCGTGCGTTCAAACGCACGGGTAAACTCCGACGCTCCAAAATCACAAAGCACAGGTCGACCGTGCGTTTTACTCACGCATGGGCGAATTCGCCCGTGCATCAAAACACACAAGTAAACTCCGACGCTCCATTTCTACCCCAGACAAAAACGCAGGACCACAGTCGACCGTGCGTCAAGGAAACGCACGACCGTGCGATATGCACAGAAATTACTTCTGGGGAAAACGGGACGATCAGGTCACCTGCAAACAAGATATAACATCTGGGAATACACGTCCAACATCAGAAAACATAAAAGAAGGGAAGGGGAGCACCATGTGCTTACCCCCAACAACAAGGAATGCAATTGCATACCGAAATGAGCTTAATAGTGCACCTACCATGGAATAATACATATGAATGAAAACGTGCCTAATATGTGGTCCAAAGACCAGAATATCAGCCCAAATGAGTCCATATATATATATATATATATATATATATATATATATATATATAAATGGGACTCATCATATACTAATTAGAAAAGTCAAATACTAAAATTTCAGAATTTATAAAAACAAATAAGTACCATAAATAAATATTTCAATTAAATCCAAACTAGGGAATATTGTGAAGTAATCTACTAATAAATAATTCCAAAAATTATACAAAAATTCACAGAGCTTTCTAATGCCCTAAAATGTCCTTTCATCAAGTTTCATAATTTTCCAGAGGATATTTCACCCTCATTTAATTAATATATTCATAAGACCAAATAGATGACTTGTGAATGAAGTGTTGTTCCCAAAACAGGTTATAACCTAAATCAGAGGGGATAAGTGCTCCTAAAATTCTCATAAAATTTCTTAGGGCATATTTATACCCTATGTACTTATCTACCAAGTTTCACAACCATTCAAGGGCATATGCCCATATGTCCTTCACAAGGCTCAAAGTTCAACTCTAAGGTTAGAACTAGGGTCCTAGGCATATCCAACCCACATCACCCCAAATTACTCATGGGGGTGTTTATGTGATCCTAAACCAGTGGCCAAAGTTCCTCACCACTTTGAAGAGATTTGACCACCTAATTCCATCATGTGCACTTTTGACCTAGTTTGACCTAGTTTGACCAACCTTGGGTTAACTAATTACCAAACCAAATCAGTCCAAATTGGGCTAAACTTTTTACTAGGGTCATATAAAAACCCGAAAGAAAACCCACCAAAAATTTGGAGGGGATTGGAGGTCATTAAACCCTATAAATAATTAATATATGGATTATTAAATTTTTACAAAAAACTTATAACAATGTTCTCCAAAAATTCCCATCTTTGGATATGTTAAGAGTGTAGTTACAAATAGCCTATGTTTCAATTTTCAAGTCAATTTTATGTCCCAATCAAAAGTTATTCAAGAAATAGTGGTTGTCCTACCCTAGGGACCAGTCCCACAAAAATGGCCCTACAGGGAGCTACAGTGCTTCTTTTGGGCTTAAACAAATTTTAAATTAAAGTAAACACCAAGGGATACAACTTTGGTGTTGACCACTTTTCCTGTAGAGGGCCCTAAGTATTTTTAATAATTAATTTTAAGTGCTGCCAGTAAAGGGACAAAAAATGGAATAATAAAAATCTGCAGCACGAATCTTAAAGCAATATTGGAGGGCATCCATTCATCTTCCTCCTCCAGCCGACGGTCAAGATAGCCCCGACCTATAGCACTTTCTCCGTCATTTTCCTGGCCATTCGACCACCTCCCTGGCTGGCCACCACCACCACCACCACCTCCGTTGAGGTGGTGGCTATCGCCGGGCGGCAGCACGGCCGCCGGAGGGGCGGTTTCTGGCGTACCCGACCAAGTCTTTTTCATGGAAATTTTTAGATTTGTCTCACTTTGATCGGGCTCAATTGAGCCCAATTTCTCACCTATTTGGATCTAAGATATATCCATTGAGAGAGAGAGGAGGAGGGGAGGACCTTTATTGGAGCCCGACGATGATGTCGGCGGTGGTCGGCCATGGCTTTTCCCTTCTCCGACGAGCTTGCCTGATCTCTCCATTCTCCACCAAAACCTTTGATACAATATATGATTTTGACTGCCATCCACCTTTTGAAGTTAATGGTGGAGTTGGATTTTAGAATGGGGGGCTGTATAGGGGGAATTTGAGGCTGAAATTTTCGGCCATGGCCATTAAGGCTTCTTTGGAAAATTGAAATCTCATCAAATCGGCCACCATATGGCCTGGAAAAACTCCTAACCTTCTTGTAATAGCCAGGGGAGATGAATCTCCATCAATTGGGAGATCAATTGGCCTCCCTTGGCCATGAATGCCATTACTCCCTCTCTTTCTCTCTCCTCTATTTTTGGGGAAAATGGTGTTTTCTCTCTCCTGGTCGAATTCTCTGAAATTGAATGGTTAATTCAGTAATTCCAAACCCCATTAGCTAGTGGACCACCTCAATTGGGTCTAACCCAACTGGATTGGGCTTGATTATGTCAAAATATGTCATTTTGACCAAAAATTAGGGTTGAGTTGAATTTGGTCAAATTTACCACTTGGGTTGACCCCAATGGGTGGTTAGTGAGCCATGGACCTCCCCTAATTGTTAGGAAGGTCTAGGTAGGGTCAATTTGTCAAGGTGTAGGCCAATTGACTCACAATAGGGCAATTTGACCAAAATAGGGCTAGAGTTGACTTAGGTCAAATTGGCCAAATTGGTGGCCCCATGATGGGGCCTTTTGGTCAATTAGGTCCCTAATATATTTATAAAGGCAGTGGCAAGGTCAATTTGGCATGGTGGAGGCCAATTGACCCTAATTAGGCTACTTTGACCAATATAAGGTTAGGGTTGATTTTGGTCAACTTGGCCACTTTGGTTGACCCCAATGGGTCCTTAGTGCTCTAAGGGGACCCCTAAAGGGTTAGGTATGCTATGGTGGGGTCAAGGGGTCAAGGTGATGCCATAAAGTCCAACCCTAGGCTTGTTAACTAGAAATTGCTATTTGCACACCACTTTGGTTTCCTTCTTCTTGGCTAAGGCCAAGTGGTCTCTTCAAGCTTCCTAGGGTTTTGTCATAACCTAGTCATGAAAAAACCACTCTAGGGGTCTAGTTGCATGGGGGATGTTACAAGCCATAGCCCGAACATAAATGCCCGTCATAAAAGGTCCATCACCCCAAATACTATTAGCATTGGAACCAGCCTCCTCCTTTCCTGCAGCATGCCCTAGCTGAAGATTGACTCTGCAGTCTCTCTTGTAGTGACCAGGCTTGTTGCACCTGAAGCATCTTGGTGCTTCCTTCTTCTTCCCATCATGCTTTGGAGCATTGCTCCTCTTCTGCTGATATGAAGTAAATGGACCCTCATCTCCAGATGTCTCTTCTTGTCCCAATGCGTCTTTTTTCTAAAATAGAGAACCTCACTTTCTCCCCCGGAGACAGACATCCCTGCCATCTACGTAGCCAAACTCTCTTGCGAAGCAAGCAAGTTTTCCAACTCCAATAATGATGGTTGATTGGCCCATCCTTGAACAGAAGTAACAAAAGCCACATACTCCCTCTGCAAACCTCGGATTATGTACCTCTTCAGCTTTGCTTCTGAGATAGGCTCATTCGGGTCCAATGTCGATATTTCTGCACAGAGGTTCTTCAACTTTAGGAAGAACGTCGATATGGACAAGTCACCTTGAGTTGCCTTAGCCAATTCATTCTCCAAGAACTGTAGCTGAGCTACATTCTTCTTATTGAACAAGCCATCCAACGCTGTCCATATCTCAGTAGCTGATCGAAATCCAACGATGTGATCAAACAATTCCGATGAGATAGCTCGCTTGAGAGTAAACTCCTCCTTAGCATTAGTTCTCCTCCAAGCTCTCACCAGATGAGAATTCTCACCAACAGCAACCACTTCTTGAGTTTCTTCTCCACAAACAACCTCCCAGTGGTCCTCGCCCAAAATATAGCTCTCCATGCAAGACTTCCACTTCTTGAAGTTAGTCTGCGTAAGGAGTTCAATGCCAAGACCACTTGCTATTCCTCCTTCCATTGTTATCCAACTAATAACTTGCGCTTCCAGAAATCTAACCAAGATAACTGCGGCTGAATCACTGCTCAAACCACTGTCCCTCTGATACCATGTTAAAATTTCTGAGATACTATGTTAAAATTTCTGAGAAGCAGAAAATGGGAACTAGGTCGCAGGAACACTTCAACCATACCAAGCACGACAAACCATAAATAACGAAGGAAACAAGAAAAGTATTTTATTAACTATCTTCTGTACATAACAGGACATACATGGTGAGACATGATTTATCTAAATACTAGATGAGGAGAAAAGAAATAACCACAAGAAGTTGGCGGTTACCAAAAACAACCCGCCAAACCACCCGGGTAATAAAGCTGTCCGCGCAAACTGCCAAAATGCCAAGCTGACCGTGCGACTAACTGCGAAATCACCAACCCGCAACTCAACACGCGGACTGCCCATTATTCCAATGCTCACTCTGTTCGCCCGAGAAATGCCGACTGACCCCAGTCACTTAGCCACTCCTAACCGCAAACACAGTTGCTGAAGAACTGAACAGAAAACTGTCCAGCAAAGGCAAATGCCTACACGCCCGAACTGATCTTTATTGAAAGCTAAAACTGAGTCAAAGAGAAAGCTCCTGTCACTAACCACGACCTCATGCTGCTACCCACCGCTTACTGCTACCGACTTATCCGCCGCGGTCTCCTCTGATCAGATCAGAACCACAACCAAGCCGCACAACCTGCGAACACAGCAAAGGCTAATCTCAAACCGCGCGAGGAGAAGTGTCGTCACTGCCAATAGCGATAGGATAACCGCCAACCGCAATAGCGGGTAGCAAACAACTCGTGCAAATCACCGAGTCAAGCAGGCTGATCAGTCCGCCGACTATGTGAACAAGTCGTGCGGACAAACCGCAAAGTGCCAGCTACACCAGCAAAAAACTACCCCAGATAGCCGAGAGATCAAAGCCACCTACAACTGGCAATTCGCCAGTCCAATATGGGAAGACAACCCGCGCGGTCAATCATCAAGACCGCCCGATATCTGCGGTTTACCAGACCGCCCGGTCTAACCGCACAAATCGTCCGACCTGTATTTCACTCCTAAATTCAACAATTTCAACAAGGGGAACACATAAATAAGGGGAGCACAAATCTCTAAATATATTTTGATATTAAAATCTCTTTGTAGCATAGTGTCATATCTTTTTATAAAAACACATCTTCTATATCTGAATCTGATTTATCTTAATTGGATTTGTTATTATCAAAAAGGGAAGATTGTTGGAACACAGTTTTTCGCATCCCTTTGGTTTGAGAATAACTAATCCTACTTGTATTTGATCTAGTGTGGCATTGTGTTTTTAGCTTGCAGGTTTAAACAAAAATGACACTCAGATGTTGTATTGTTGGTCTAGACTACCTCACAAGCTGAGAAGAAGAATGTGGTCTAACGCCAGGCATTAGGACTTAACGTCGGCATAGACTTTCATTCCCACCAAGATGAAAATGACATGGAGGGAAGCTTGTGTGATTTCAGGAGCATTTTCGGAATGATTTGGCTTAACGCCAGCGTTAAGGTTTCCTAAAATGAATGTTTCTAAAGATGCAGAATCTCCTTCTTATTTTGAAGATATGATTTGTAACACCCCAAAAATCGTAGTCCAGCGAGGTAGGTGGAGTGGTAGCATCGCGCTCGGAATAGGCTAAAAATTCCATAGCAGGTTCTTCGCGCACGCTCACTG
Source organism: Dactylorhiza incarnata (assembly GCA_033032865.1). Taxonomy (NCBI): domain Eukaryota; kingdom Viridiplantae; phylum Streptophyta; class Magnoliopsida; order Asparagales; family Orchidaceae; genus Dactylorhiza; species Dactylorhiza incarnata. The sequence goes on from JAWHQI010001373.1 coordinate 57,438, forward strand.
GCCTCCTTCGCGCACGACCAGTGGTCGTGCGCCTGATCATGCGTTAATTCACAAGGGTTGAAGGTCGGCTGATTGTGTAGTGCGCACGATCAGGGGATGTTGGCCGCGGACGATCACTGACCGTGCGCGGCTGCTCGTGCGCACTGTTTATTCTGCTCCGCGAAAAGTGACGGGGAAGATGATCCGGCCGTCCAAAGATGTTGGGATTTGATCCAACGGCTGTGATGGATGGCTGGGGGGTTTTAGGGCTTGGTAGAGGAGTTAAACCCTCATTATTTCCAAGACTTTCTCTCTCTTAGGTTGGAGAAAGGAGGAGGAGGCAAGGAGGAAGAAGAAGGGGAATCCGCCATTGCCGGAGCTTCGGAGCTCCGTTCGCCGATCCGAGACCGGCAACGCGTAGAGGGCGTAGAGGCGCTTCTTCTCCACCGTTTGTTTGCAAGCTTCTCATGGCTAGGAGGAGATCTCAAAAGGTAACGACATTTCTCCTCCCGGTCTTTAGGATGCGTGCATGACATCGCTTTAATTTCTGCATTTTGGCACCGGATCCGTCGAGTGATAGGGGTCCGGGTCGCCTTGGTCTAAAAGGAACCATCGGGTTGATTGAGTCCATCCCCGACATGATTTGCACTAGAGATCCGCTCCGTTAGCGGATTAGGCATTGTGGGTGAATCCGGATTTGTGGTCGTTTGTCCGATTCGGTGATGTTGATTTACCCGCATTTTAGGGGTTTTGTTAGAAATTCGAATACGGCGAACTCGTCGTTGTGATGCCCTTGTAGCTTCGTGTGGTAACGAATGTTGGGTTTAGGGCGGAGAAATAATATGCGGAATATGGGGCTTGTGATGCCTAGTGTTGTGCGACTGCGTGATTGGTCTTTGTGGTCGACTGGCTATCCCGTGAAGACTGAGATTCACGTGTGGAGAGTGTCCCAGCAAGATTAGTCCCTTCGATTGTTGACTGACGAGAATGTCCGTGCTACGGATGAGTCTGTTGACGGTCGCCAGGCGAGGCAATCGGTGGACGTTGTCCCGAGAGTCAGTCCAGGGCCTTGGGATGTTTGTGTTAGCCAGAATTCTTAGTATCGGTCTTGTGTGTTGTTGGCGGACCGAGCGTGTGAGCTGTTAGACAAGCCCGATGGCATGGCGAGCCAGGCGAGGTGGGTCTCAGCGAGAGCTCTTGGCCTTGGGCTACGATGCCCTTGCGGGGAAATGATGAGTACCCCTATGTTTGCGATGTGATGATGATGTATGATGATGTGATAGATTCATACGCTTTAGGGTGCCTTGGGTGAAACCCGGGTTTGCATTCATTTTGCATTCGTAGGCCGTTTTTATTATCTGCTCAACATAGAAACGTGGATGCTGTATGTGACACTCATAACCTGATTTTACGCTGTTTCCCTTTATGTACATTTGTATACGAAGTGCTGACTTGCAGGGTGAAGTAGTTCCTCGGAGTCCGCTAGGACGGCCGGGAGGAGGGATGTTGTTACACCGTTTGTGGTCAGCCATAGCTGACCCTCGTTTACCGCTCTTTGTGATTTGGTTGCAGGGCAAGAATCGCTGGCTGGACCCAGCACGCCGGCCAAAAAGGCCTAAAGCCTCATGAAGTGTTTACCTTGTCTTCATGCACTTCTATTATTACATTTTGTTGTAACCGGCTTGCATGCCGAGGTAGTTTAGGTAAAACTACTATCTATCCCATTTTGTTGGGACGTCCTTTTGTGTTGAATGTTTGGTGATTTGGACTATGGTTTTGTATGGCCTTAAGGCCAGTTGGACTCCTATGTAGTGTGTACAAGACAATCTCTGTGTTTTTTGTTGTTGTTTCCGCTGTGTGTTATCTGAGTTTTGAGTTGGGTAGTTAATATCATCTTTTAATACCAAAGTTGTGGCGGTTATATGTTGTGGGGTCCCGGCTGGAACCATATTATATGATCACTACAGGGGACGTGTTACAATTTGGTATCAGAGGGAGGTTTGAGTATTCTTGCGAGGTCTAGTGCATTTTGATCGCGTAAGAGATTGTCCACATAGGAGTACTGTGCGGGATCATGAGTATCCCTGCGTTTGAGTCTTGCGAATAGAGCTTGATAAGTCTTCTTCCTTGCTTATGCTAGGATGTTGGCGACGATGCGGGGACGTCGAGGAGGCAAGAGGAGCCTTCGGGAAGCAGTGAGATTGCTCCGGGCCTCGTGAATGTGGGCATGTCCCCGGCTGATTTCTGTCGCATGCTAGCGGAAGCAATGGTAGCGGACCAAGCTTGAGCGATGCCATGGGTTCTGACACCGGTGGTGCAAGTTGCGACTCCTGTTATTCCGGCAGCTACGCCGGCTACACCGGATGTCGAAGTGAGGCAAGCAGAGGCAATATCGTAGAGAGCTATTCCGATGGGTGATCGATTCATGAAATACTTCTTGAGTTTCCACCCTCCGACATTCAAGGGAGTGGGCACTCCAACGGATGCCGAGGATTGGCTTTCGAGGATCCAGGAGCTCTTGAAGGCAGCTGAGACCCCAGCTAAGAGGCAGTCTCACTTTGCGAGTTTCATGTTAGAGGGCGATGCAAAGTTGTGGTGGGTGAACCATAACGGTCGCTATTTTGTTGGGCGTGTTCCGTCTATGGAGGAGTTCGGGAACGCTTTCCTAAAGCGTTATATTCCGGCTTCGACGAGGTTAGCACTGCAGCGGCAGTTTCTGCATTTGGTGCAGCGGGAGAAGACAGTGGATGAATATCTGCAAGAGTTCACTCATTTGGGTCGTTATGCGGGAACGACCATGGCAGATGATGAAGAGAGGGATAATCTCTTCTATCAAGGGTTGAGAGAAAATTTAAGGCAACCACTCATAGCCTTGAAGAATGCGGGATTCAATGAATTGGTCGAAGCCGCTCGCATGGGAGCGACTTGGAGCGAACCCAACGGCGAAAGGGTGTTGCAGCAAAGAAGGGAGAAGGAAAGCCTTCTCAGTCCCAATCTCAGTGGAAGTCTGAGGGAAACCGATACAAGAAGAAACCCCGTCCTAATAGGACTGGGGAGAGAAGTGGCGCACCCTCGGGAGATTTTCGATTCAAAGGTCCGTTGACTTGTTACCAGTGTGGCAAGGTGGGTCACATTAGTCGGTTTTGTACCGAGGGCGGAGCTGAGCCAGAGCCGAGACAGGAACAATCGGTGCGTTCGGGTCCCGGTGTTGCAGAGAAGGGGAAAGCGGCGGAGTCGAGTGCTTTGCGGTTCCCTCCAGTGCAGCCTAGAGCCTATAATCTTGGGCAACAGGAAGCGATACGTCAACCCGACATGGTGACAAGTACGAAAAGTTTAAGTTTTCATTTGTTACTATAATGTAGGTTGCGGCCTTTTATGTTTATTTTTGCACGTGGTTAGGTTTCGTGCTAGTTTCGGGCTACCCCTCTCGAGTGTTGTTCGACACGGGGGCGTCACACTCTTTTCTTGCGGAAAGTTTTATCCAGAAGATTGGTGCTGAGTCCGTAGAGGCAGAAGTGGAGCTGAGTGTGCGTATGTCGAATGGGTCTTTCATGACTACCATGAGGAAGGGACGCATTGTGATGCAAATTGGCGATTATGATTTTGTGTTGGTAGCAGCGATTCTGCCACTAGCCGAATTCGACGTTATCTTAGGGATGGACTGGCTTGCCGCGCAGCGAGCTAGTATCGATTGCCAGTTGAAGGTGGTAACCCTGAGAGGAGAAGGTAGAGCAGAGGTCAAGTTCGAAGGCCTAAGCGGAGTTGCTTGCTCCCTGATTTCCGCCGTTCAAATGAGGCGTGCGGTAAACCAAGGAGGAGAGGCATTTTTGGCTCTGTTGGAGACTCACTCCACAAAGTTGGCCATTGGAGAAGTTCCGGTGGTGGAAGAATTTGAGGACGTATTCCCCGAGGAGCTTCCGGGAGCATCCCCTCAGCGTGAGATCGATTTTTCGATCGAGTTGGTACCGGGTGCGAGTCCGGTGTCGCGTCCTCCGTTTAGGATGGAACCGAAGGAACTGGCTGAGTTAAAGGTTCAGTTGCAGGAGTTGTTAGAGCAAGGGTACATTAGGCCCAGCTCTTTGTCGTGGAGCGCGCCGGTATTGTTTGTGAAGAAGAAAGACGGAAGTATGCGGTTGTGTATCGACTACCGTGAACTGAATAAATTGACCGTTAAGAATAAATATCCGATTCCGCGAATCGATGATTTATTCGACCAGTTAGTAGGGTCGGTGGTGTACTCCAAGTTAGACTTGAAGTCGGGGTACTACCAGTTGAAGATTCGAGAAGAGGACATCACTAAGACAGCGTTTGGGACTCGGTATGGCCATTACGAGTTTTCAGTGATGCCGTTCGGATTGACAAATGCGCCATCTGTCTTCTTGGATCTGATGAACCGGGTTTTTCGACCATTTCTAGATTCGTTCGTGGTGGTGTTTATTGATGACATTTTGGTGTACTCAAAAACAGAGGCAGAGCATGAGTCTCACTTGAGGCTGGTATTGCAGACTCTAAGGGAGAATCAGCTCTATGCTAAGTTCTCAAAATGCGAGTTTTGGATCGAGAAGGTGGCTTTCTTGGGTCACGTAATTAGTGGAGATGGGGTGGCAGTAGATCCAGCGAAGATTGAAGCCATTAGAGATTGGCCTGTATTGAGAACCGTGGCGGAAGTCCGGAGCTTCCTTGGACTAGCCGGTTATTACAGAAGGTTTGTGGAGAACTTTTCGCGGATGGCGTTGCCCCTCACCACTCTCACTCGCAAGGACCAAAGGTTCGTATGGACACCGTAGTGTGCCCGTGCATTTGAGAATTTGAAGGAAAGGTTGATGTCTGCTCCAATCCTTAGTCTTCCTAGTGGGACGGAAGGATTTCAGATCTTTAGCGACGCGTCAGGTTGCGGGTTGGGTTGCGTGCTGGTGCAGCACGACAAGGTGATAGCGTATGGGTCAAGACAGTTAAAGACTCATGAGAGGAATTATCCCGTCCATGATCTGGAGTTGGCGGCGGTAATCTTTGCGCTAAAATTGTGGCGGCACTATGTTTATGGTGCGAAGGTGGAGATCTTCACGGATCACAAAAGCCTGAGGTATCTCCTGGACCAGAAGGATTTGAATATGCGCCAGCGTAGGTGGGTCGAGTTCCTTGGGGACTACGACGTGGAGATTTTGTATACGCCGGGTAAAGCCAACGTGGTGGCGGATGCCTTGAGTAGGAAGTACTCCGGGCAAGGTAATTGGATGGAGGCGCATAACGAGCGTTTGATTCGAGACATGGAGTCTCTTGACATTTCTTGTGTGGCTAGAGGTGAGTCTAGCGTAGCTCGTTTGAACTGGATTGAAATGCAGTGTGACATAACGGATCGAATCCGAGAGGCGACGAGCGCAGATGAAGAGTGCCAACAGTGGGCGTTGGAGGCTCAACAAAGCAAAGGCACGACTTTGGAGATGGTTGGTGGGATTCTGAAGAGAGACGGAAGGATCTGTATTCCACGCTTTGGCAAGCTTCGCGAGGAGTTGATGTTTGAAGCTCACTTTTTGAAGTACTCCGTTCATCCAGGAAGTACAAAGATGTACGCGGATATGAAGAAATTTTTTTGGTGGCCTGGGATGAAGCGGGATGTAGCCGAGTACGTGAGCCGATGTCAGACTTATGCCTTGGTGAAGGCTGAGTGCCAAAGGCCCGGTGGGTTCTTGAAGCCTCTCCCTATTCCCGAATGGAAGTTCGATGACATCTCCAAGGATTTTGTACATGGTTTGCCTTGATCGCAGCAGGGTAACGATGCGATTTGGGTGATAGTGGATCGCCTGACCAAGGTGGCTCACTTCATTCCGAATCAGAAGGGCGATAGCGTGGAGAAGCTCGTGGAGCTCTATGTTCGAAACATTGTGCGGTTGCACGGGATTCCGAAGAGCATCGTTAGTGATCGCGATGGGCGTTTCACTTCGAAGGACTGGAGGCTAGTACATAAGAGCTTAGGCACAAAGCTCAAGTTTAGTACCGCGTTCCATCCGCATACCGATGGTCAGACAGAGCGAACGAACCGTACGATGGAGGACATGTTGAGAATGTGTGCTCTCGACTTTGGTAAAGGTTGGGAAGACCACCTCTTCATGGTGGAGTTCGCCTATAACAATAGCTTCCAGACGAGTATCAAAATGGCGCCCTATGAAGCTTTGTATGGAAGGAATTGTCGAATGCCGATGTCTTGGGCAGAGGTGGGAGACACTAAGCTTTTGGGAAAGCAAGTGGTGGAAGATGCTTGCGAGATTGTGCGGACGGTTCAGGAGCGCATGAAGGTTGCTCAGGATCGACAAGCGAAGTATTTTAACGCGCGCCACAGAAATGTGGAGTTTGTAGTGGGCGACATGGTCTACCTGAAGATCAAGCCGTTCAAGGGTGTTTCGCGGGTGCGGCGACTCAAGAAGTTGAGTCCATGGTATCTAGGTCCGTTCGAGGTTACGGAACGTATAGGCGAAGCAGCATATCGATTGGCGTTATCCGCAGAGCTGAGTGGATTGCATGATGTCTTCCACGTCTCTGTGTTGAGGAAAGCTCTGGTGGAGCCGAGCGTCGTAGTTAAAGCGGCAGCGGTGCCGGTGATGGAGGATTTGGGGACGAGGGTTCGTCCGGTTGGCGTGGAGGATTCGGAAGTCCGGCAGTTGCGCAACAAGGAAGTCAAACTTGTAAATGTGCGATGGGACAACTGCGGGCGAGACGAAATCTCTTGGGAGCGTGAGCAAGCGATGCGGGAGGATTTCCCGGAACTTTTCGCTCCAGGTATGCTTTATGAATTTCCTGTTTAAATTCTGAAATTTCGAGGACGAAATTCTTTTAAGGGGGGTGGAGTTGTAACACCCCAAAAATTGTAGTCCAGCGAGGTAGGCGGAGTGGTAGCATCGCGCTCGGAATAGGCTGAAAATTCCATAGCAGGTTCTTCGCGTACGCTCACTGGCCTCCTTCGCGCGCGACCAGTGGTCGTGCGCCTGATCGTGCGTTAATTCACAAGGGTTGAAGGTCGGCTGATTGTGTAGTGCGCACGATCAGGGGATGTTGGCCGCGCACGATCACTGACCGTGCGCCGCTGCTCGTGCGCACTGTTTATTCTGCTCCACGAAAAGTGATGGGTAAGATGATCCGGCCGTCCAAAGATGTTGGGATTTGATCCAATGGCTGCGATGGATGGCTGGGGGGTTTTAGGGCTTGGTAGAGGAGTTAAACCCTCATTATTTCCAAGACTTTCTCTCTCTTAGGTTAGAGAAAGGAGGAGGAGGCAAGGAGGAAGAAGAAGGGGAATCCGCCATTGCCGGAGTTTCGGAGCTCCGTTCGCCGATCCGAGACCGGCAATGCGTAGAGGGCGTCGAGGCGCTTCTTCTCCATCGTTTGTTTGCAAGCTTCTCATGGCTAGGAGGACATCTCAAATGGTAACGACATTTCTCCTCCCGGTCTTTAGGATGCGTGCATGGCATCCCTTTAATTTCTGCATTTTGGCACCGGATCCGTCGAGTGAGAGGGGTCCGGGTCGCCTTGGTCCAAAAGGAACCATCAGGTTGATAGATTCCGTCCCCGACATGATTTGCACTAGAGATCGGCTCCGTTAGCGGATTAGGCATTGTGGGTGAAGCCGGATTTGTGGCCGTTGGTCCGATTCGGTGATGTTGATTTACGCACATTTTAGGGGTTTTGTTAGAAATCCGAATACGGCGAACTCGTCGTTGCGATGCCCTTGTCGCTTCGTGTGGTAACGAACGTTGGGTTTAGGGCGGAGAAATAATGTGCGGAATATGGGGATTGTGATGCTAGTGTTGTGCGAAGGCGCGATTGGTCTTGTGGTCGGCTGGCTATCCCGTGAAGATTGAGATTCACGTGTGGAGAGTGTCCCGGCAAGATTAGTCCCTTCGATTGTTGACTGACGAGAATGTCTGTGCTACGGATGAGTCCGTTGACGGTCGCCAGGCGAGGCAATCGGTGGACGTTGTCCAGAGAGTAAGTCCAGGGCCTTGGGACGTTTGTGTTAGCCAGAATTCTTAGTATCGGTCTTGTGTGTTGTTGGCGGACCGAGCGTGTGAGCTGTTAGACAAGCCCGATGGCATGGCGAGCCAGGCGAGGTGGGTCTCAGCGAGAGCTCTTGGCCTTGGGCTACGATGCCCTTGCGGGGAAATGACGAGTACCCCTGTATTTATGATGTGATGATGATGTATGATGATGTGATAGATTCTTACGCTTTAGGGTGCCTTGGGTGAAACCCGGGTTTGCATTCATTTTGCATTGGTAGGCCCCTTTTTATTATCTGCTCAACATAGAAACGTGGATGGTGTATGTGACACTCATACCTATTTTTATGTTGTTTCCTTTTATGTACATTTGCATACGAAGTGCTGACTTGAAGGGTTAAGTAGTTCCCCGGGGTCCGCTAGGACGGCCGGGAGGAGGGATGTTGTTACACCGTTTGTGGTCAGCCATAGCTGACCCTCGTTTACTGCTCTTTGTGATTTGGTTGCAGGGCAAGAATCGCAGGCTGGACCCAGCGCGCCGGCCAAAAAGGCCTAAAGCCTCATGAAGTGTTTATCTTGTCTTCATGCACTTCTATTATTACATTTTGTTGTAACCGGCTTGCATGCCGAGGTAGTTTAGGTAAAACTACTATCTGTCCCCTTTTGTTGGGACGTCCTTTTGTGTTGAATGTTTGGTGATTTGGACTGTGGTTTTGTATGGCCTTAAGGCCAGTTGGACTCCTATGTAGTGTGGACAAGACAATCTCTGTGTTTTTTGTTGTTGTTTCCGCTGTGTGTTATCTGAGTTTTGAGTTGGGTAGTTAATATCATCTTTTAATACCAAAGCTGTGGCGGTTATATGTTGTGGGGTCCCGTCCGGACCCATATTATATGGTCACTACAGGGGAGGTGTTACATGATCCATCAAGTTATTTTTATACAGAGTCAATGCTTGGAGTTAGCCTTATTGTCGGCGTTACCTTCCTGTTCTATAAATAGGTGGCATCCATTATCTTCAACCATTGATCCCAAGGAGCCCTATTCCAGCACTTCAGAAGATCTGTGAGGGCCGTATTTCCAGACCACCATCTCCCATACAAAGTCAAGAAAAGAAATCGATGGAGGAACAAATCAATGCTAACCCAATGCGAAGAACGCATGCTTCGACTTCGACGATATTCAGCGGGTCTTTGCCGTCTCCAGAATTCTTCGTAGGGAGTTTATAATTTTCATTATATATTTTGTTGTACCTTAATCCTTTATGATTTTTTAGTGAATTCATCATCGTTGTTGGCGACTATGTCCGTGTACGGCTTAGAGGGAATTCGCCGTAGTGGTTTTTTGGCGACTATATCTAGGAGTTGGATCTAGGGGGTGCTCGAGGCCTTTTGGGGGATAGAAGGGCTAGAGCGGCTTGAGGATGAATCTAGGGATTGATCGGCTAAGCCAACCGGTTCTTAGTGAGAAGTGTCGGAATAGAAAACAAAAGAGTCTTTTATATTCTCCTTTGATTTCCAGCATCATAGAAATCCATTTTTTGTAATCATTTTTATAAATGATAATCATGTCTTTTCTTATTCAATAAAATTGATTTCTTGCTCTTTACTTTTGATTAAATTTACTTCATATAAAATATCAAAAAAATTCTTCAAAACCTAAAGTTTTCAAAAACCCTTATTCACCCCCCTCCCCCCCCCCCCCCCCCCCCCCCCCCCCCCCCCGCCCTCTATGGGCGCCTAAAGATCCAATAACTTCCTGTCCTTTCTTTCAACTGAGCTCCCTTCAGCTAATCTGGACAATAACTGCCAGATTTCCTTTGCTGATTGACAATCAACCACTTTCTGGAATATGACATCTGACATAGTTGACACCAAGATGTTTATAGCCTTAGCATCACAAGCTTTCACTTTCTTTTTAACATGAGTCCACTCAACTCTAGAGACAAGTTCTTGTATTATAGTCCCACTGGCATCTTTTCTGTATGGCATTGGAGGACCTGACAATTTAACATCAAAATTTTTCTCATTAATAGAATTCATATACAGCTTTATTCTGGCCTTCCAAAGTGTAAACTTATTTAGATTACACACTGATGGTCTAGTGGATGCATTGTCCTTAGAACTCATTTTCTGAAAATAATTTTAAAATATAAAAAATTGAGTGAGAGGATCTTTTAATCAAGGTGTTAACCTTTTTCTGATCAACCTAGCTCTGATACCAATTGAAAGTGCACAGTGACTCCCCTGAGTATTCTCTAGAGGGAGGTGAACAGAGATTTAAAACTTTTCTATTAAATGTGCACATAAAAAGTAATTCTAATTACCGAGCATCCAGAATAAAATAAACACAGAAAAATAAAACTAAGGGACAACAAAGATATTTAGCACATCACAGATGAGACAAGTGCTATAGTGGTTCCTCTAAATTTGGGTACTCCACTCTTCTACCACCTTGGTAGCAATACATTATCACAGTGCCTGAGTCTTTTGATAAGGAGACTCTTAGAATCAGGTTCCGAGTCTTTTATTAAGGAGACTATTAGAACCAAGACTAGATGTTTCGATTGGGAGATCTTGAACCAAAATAGATCTTTGTTAAGGCGAACTTGAACCAGGATGAATTCTTTAAAGAGGGATTCTTATGACTCTTTACTCAGTTTACAAGAAATAGAGAGTAGAGTAAAGGAAGAAGAAGAAGATAAAGATTGTTCTTCTGTAAATTAATCCTCTAACAACAATCAATGAGGATTATATGCACTAAGTGTTTTCTAAATAATGGATCCTTCATCTGTTGAAAATTTCTAATATGCGAAACAACGAGAACTAGGTCACAGGAACACTCTCAACCATACCAAGCACCAGAAACCATAAAATATGAAGGAACAAAAAAAATCTTGTATCAACTAACTTATGTACATTTCGAGACATACATTGTGAGTCATGATTTATCAGTACACACAATGATGAGGAGAGAAGAAAACAAACTACAAGAAGATGGCGGTTACAAACTGAACCCGCCAAATCGCCCGGCTAAGAGAGCTGTCAACGCAAATCGCCAAGCCGCCAAACCACAACTCAACACGTGGACTGTAAGACCCCAAATCAGAAAAATCAGATTTCTGGAATCCAGCGCTATCGCCAGCGATAGCGGCTATCGCCCGACGATAGCGTTTTGTTGAGAAGGGTTCTGGAGAGGCTGTCAGGCGGCGTTAAGTGCTAACGCTGGCAAAACCGTGACATGTGTCATGCACTGTTCACAGCGCTGGCGTTGACGGGTCAAGTCGGTTCTTGGCGACAGCGGCTATCACCGGGCGACAGCTCCAAATTGTACTTTGCAGCCAAAATCGTGGCCATTTATGGCACTTTGACTTTGGGGACTGTTTTGGATGGAGGAGGCTCGGTGGATGGCATAAGGTGGCCGAAAACCCCCATCATTTCCTTATTCACTTAAGGGTTTAATTAAGAGAGAGAGAGAGAGCTTGGAGAAGGAGATGAATAGGGTTTTCCAACCCTAGAGCTCATCTTTGGTGGAGCTACACGCATCGGAATCCCTCATCGTTGGTGGCTACGCGTAGAGGAGGGCTATATGCTCCTTTCCATCCGTGCCTAAAATCAAGTTATGACTTCGAAGCAGCGTCTAAGGGTAACGATTCTCTTTACCCTCATTTGGACACGTTCTAGTCCGTTCCGTGCATCGTTGAGGCCTCTACCCAAAAGGGTGAGGTCGTGGCCTCCGACGGATCGATTTGTGTTATCCCCGTCAAATCTTGCATACATGTAGAGTCCACGCATGAAATAGACGTAGGCGCGCTGTGTGAAGCCCATCCGAGATGGTTCGTCCGGATTCGTGATGCTTTTTGATATTGTGCGTGCCGGGGGAAAACTCCGTGTTGATATCCTGCTTCATAGGACTAGAGGGTGCTACTGCATGCGCAGCAACGCCTGGGGGTGTGCCCCGGGAAGCACCCGAAGTTAGAAGCAGAAAAGGAGTTCTGTTCACTGTCGCTGGCGATATTGACTATCGCCAGGCGACAGCTCCCAGACTTGGTTCTAGTGATTTTGTGCGTTTTGAGGCAGTGGGAGTGCTACTGCATGTGCAGCAATGCCTGGGGGTGTGCCCCAGGAAGCACCCACAGCTAGAAGCCAAAATGGAGTTCTGTTCACTGTCGCTGGCGATATTGGATATCGCCAGGCGACAGCTCCCAGACTTGGTTCTTGTGATGTTGTCGTTCCCACCTGTTGAGAGGACCTGAGGCCTGTGTGCCCGACCTGTGAGGGTGTCCTGGTGGATGACTTAGCGGCCCGTAGAGCTGGCTAATTGAGAATACCTGGGCTGAGGGGACGCCATACCCGCTCTTCGTGTTGTACAACGAGAGTTGTGAACAACGGGCATTTGGCGAACCTGAAACCTCACCATTGCAGCACCTGATTAGTGAGTCTCGTACAGCATGTCGGGAAGCAATGGGAAAGAGTCTTCGGACTACGGGATGTTCACAATTAAAGTACGGGGGAGCCCTGGTATTCGGGCCACCTACTTTTGCCTCGAAGGGCGAAGACATCAAGTGTGGATGGTGGTGGAAGGCGGAGTACACCAAAGAGTGCCTGAGAGCACGAGACGTGGAGGCCATTCCCACGTTTGTGATTGTTGCATATGTATGAACTGTTGTGAGCTTTGCTAGCCGCTTCATTCTATTATATATATATATATGTTGTGATGCTCTTGAAGGGACGGGAAACTGCCACCCCCTCAAAGGGGTGGGTTCGTTATATTTTGGTCAGCTTTAGCTGACCGTTGCCCTGTTTTGCCACCATTTTTGGTGGGCTTGTTGTACAGGTGCTGGACCGAGCGGGAACATAGCAGGCTATTAGCGGGCTGAAGCCCTTGTGCTGATGCGGCCCTTAAAGGCCTTTTGATGTTCTTTTGCTTTTCATGTATGGCCGGCCTGCGCGCCGATGTTGGTAAATTGTAAGGCCGTCGTGCCTCTTTTCTTGTGTAAAACATTTTATTCCTATTAATAGAAGTGGACATACCCGGGTTCGGGTTTTGTGGTTTATATAGCTTGTCTCTCTCTTTTGCTTTCGCATAGAATTCTCTGAGTTAGGTTCGTTGTTTAGCGTCGTTCGATATTTCAATAGTGACGCTCCCGTTTGTTTTGTAGTATATGGCGTGGGGCCCTGGCCGGACCCTCTGTTGTATGCTCCCGAACGGATGGGGGTGTTACAAATTGGTATCAGCTTCTAGGGTTCCGTATCCTTCTAAGGAATTCGTGGACGAATTCTTTTAAGGGGTGGTGAGCACGTGTGTGCGCTACCGTCGAGATGTAAAATAACCCAAAAATGTCCACTTAGGAATAAAATGTAACAACAAACCAACAATTATTGCATGATTTTGGAACCTGAGTGTTCCTTTTGTTGTTAGTTGCGACTGTGATGTCGCTTAACTGTGTGTTGCACTCGTGTAGGGCACTCGAAGTGCAACGGGACCGTCGCGTCCCCGTGACGTGGTTGAGAGTAGCGGGTCTGCTGAGGCTCCTACACCTCCGTCTGCTGAGATGGTTTGGCTAGTTACAGAAGTCGTCCTAGCTGCGTTGAATGGCCAGCCTGGAAGGCAAGGTCAACCGCCGGTGCAGAAAGTGGCCCCAGAGCCACTAAGTGTGGAGCAAGTCCCCATGAGGCATGCTACTGAGCAACAACTGAAGCACTTCCTGGGATTTCGACCTCCTCCGTTTACCGGGGTTGAATCCCCAGCTGAGGCCGAGGACTGGCTGTAGCATGTGGAGCGAATTCTGACAGCGACATAGTCGGATGAAGCGCAGAAAGTGACCTTCGCTACTTTCTTGTTGGAAAAGGAAGCCAGGCGGTGGTGGGATGAGGTAGAGAGGCGCCAGTTTGCGGGAAGGCGACTGGTTGATGTGTCGTTGGAAGAGTTCTCGAAAATCTTCCTGGCAAGGTATGTGCCTCCGTCGCAGCAGATCGCGATGGAGAACCAGTTCCTGGCTCTGTTGCAGGGTGATAGACTGGTTGATGACTACCTGTACAAGTTCACCCGCCTCAGGCGTTATGCTGGAACTTCTTTCGATGATGAGGGGAGAAGGGTGAACAGGTTCTACGGTGGCTTGCGTAGTGAGTTGCGGTACCTTCTGACAGGGCTGTTGACGCAGGGTTTCATGACCCAAAGTGGTTCAGCCCGATCGCTTGAGCAGGACATGCTCAGGGAGAAGGGAAAGGTGGCTGTGGTCGAGGCAGTGCCGGAGGGCAAGGCGCCGAGTGCGGCGAAGTTGCGGAGGTTGAATCGCTGGAAGAAGGCTCGATTATCTGGGCCAGCTCCCTCTGCTTCGGGCGCGTCGTCTGGACATGGCCCTCTTATTTGTTTCACTTGTGGCAAGCTTGGCCATTTCTCTCAGGATTGCCGCAGTGGGCTTCCAAGGTCAGAGAAGAAGACTGGGCCATCTTATTCTGAGAAGGCAAAGGCGGTTGAGTCCACGGCCTCCCGTATGGCTCCCCCGCAGCCCAGAGTCTTCAACCTTGGTCAGCAGGAGGCTATCAAAGCCAAGGACGTCGTGACAGGTATAATTTAAGATACAGTCCTTACTGTTTTATATACCTGTTTTAGTGTTAATAGCTAACCTTGTTTGGCGGCGAAGGCTTTGTAAATGTTTTAGGCGTTCCTGTGAGAGCGCTTTTCGATACTGGAGCTTCACACTTCTTCTTATCTTCGAACTTCGTCCAACGTATTGGTGCGCCGTCGATTGCTTCTGCAGATGGACTGGAGGTCCTACTGCCGAATGGATATTCGATGCGTGTGGAGAGGAGTTGCTACGTGAAAGTTCTAGTTGGAAGTCAGGAGTATGACCTGAAAGCATCGTTACTCCCCTGGTTGAGTTCGATGTAATCTTTGGCATGGACTGGCTGTCGGAACAGCGTGCGTGCATCGATTGCACCACCAAGGAGGTGAGGTTTGGGCAGTGTGCCGATTGCGAGACAGTCTTTGCGGGCATGCGTGGATCGAGCAAGATGCTGATGTCTGCTCTCCAGGTGTCCAAGGCAGTGCGACAGGGAGCAGAGTTATTTTTTGCTCTAGTGGAGGCTTCAACGCCGAGGCCCAGCCTAGCGGATGTTCCGGTAGATTTAGAGTTCCCGATGTGTTCCCGAGCGATCTCCCCGGTGCTCCACCGCAGCGGGAGATAGATTTCATGATTGAGTTGGTGTCAGGCGCTAAGCCTGTGGCCCGCTCGCCGTATCGTATGGCTCCGAAGGAGTTGGCGGAGTTGAAGCTGTAGTTGCAGGAGCTGCTTGAGCAGGGCTACGTGCGTTCGAGTTCCTCACCTTGGAGCGCACCGGTCCTCTTTGTCAAAAAGAAGGACGGTAGCCTGCAGCTTTGCATCGATTATCAGGAGCTGAACAAGCTGACCGAGAAGAATAAGTATCCTCTTCCGAGGATAGACGACTTGTTCGACCAGCTCGTTGGTTCGACGGTATACTCGAAGCTGGACTTGAGGTATGGCTATTATCAGGTGCGGATCAGGGAGTGCGACATCCCGAAGACTGCCTTCAGTACCAGGTACGGGCAGTATGAGTTCACCGTGATGCCGTTTGGCTGTCTAATGCGCCTTCGGTGTTTTATGGACTTGATGCACCGGACTTTCCGAGAGTACCTTGACCGGTTTGTGGTCATCTTCCTTGACGACATACTAGTCTACTCTCAGTCTGAGGAGGAGCACGGTGATCACCTGCGAGTAGTCTTGGAGGTTCTGAGGAGGAACCAGCTGTATGCCAAGTTCTCAAAGTGCGAGTTCTGGCTACATTCTGTGGCGTTCTTAGGCCATGTTGTTAGTGGAGAGGGTTGTGGCGGTTGATCCGGTGAAGGTTGCGGCCATCAGGCAGTGGCCTGTTCTTTCTTCTGTTGCGGAGGTCTGTAGCTTTCTCTCGGGCTGGCCGGGCTATTACAGGCGCTTCGTGGAGAACTTCTCACGGATCGCGCTGCCTCTTACGACGCTGACACGGAAGATGCAGGAGTTTATTTGGACGCCCCGCGTGTGCGCAGGCTTTCGAGGAGTTGAAGCGGTGGCTTACCACGGCTCCGATCTTATGTTTGCCTTGCGGCACGGAAGGCTATGAGATCTACACCGACGCTTCTGGGAGCAGCCTTGGCTATGTTCTGCAGCAGCATGGCAAGGTAATAGCGCACGACTCTCGCCAGCTGAAGGTGCACGAGCGGAACTATCTGGTCCACGACTTGGAGTTGCCGGCCATGATATTTGCCCTGAAGCTTTGCAGCATTATGTGTATGGCTTGAAGATCGACATCTTCACGGACCATAAGAGCCAGAAGTACCTTCTGACGCAGAAGGGGCTGAATATGCGGCACCAGAGGTGGATGGAGTTCCTTGGGGACTACACCTTCGAGATCCACTATACTCCCGGGAAGGGGAATGTTGTAGCAGAAGTGCTCAGCTCGCAGGGCTCCAGCGCAGGCCAACTGGATTCAGATGCATGATGAGCACCTGATACATGACCTTGGAGGCCTTGGGTATTTCTTGCGTGGAGAAGCGAAGCAGTGCCGGTGCCTGCTTGAGTTGGACTGAGGTGCAGTACGACCTCGCAGATAGAGTCTGCCAGGCTTTAGAACTCGATCCGAGTTTAAAGCGCTACGCGGAGGAGGCTGGTGGTGGACCGGATGCCCAGTTTCAGGTGCGTGACGGGTTGCTGTGGAGAGGTGACCCTTTGGTGCGTCCCCAAGGTGGGTGAGCTGCGCGATGAGTTGATGTACGAGGCGCATCGTACCAGGTATTCAGTTCATCCGGGGAGCACGAAGATGTACAAGGACATGAAGGTCCTTTTCTGGTGGCCGGGTATGAAGAGGGACATCGCTCACTACGTGGCCAGGTGCCACACTTGTGCGCTAGTGAAGGCGTACTGTCAGAAGCCCGGTGGCGTTCTGAAGTCATTACCGGTTTCCAGAGTGGAAATTCGATGACGTTTCCATGGATTTCGTGCATGGGCTGCCGAGTGGCAGAGCGGGGAACGATGTCATCTGGGTAGTCGTAGACCGGCTGACGAAGGTGGCGCACTTTATTCCCAACCGGAGGGATGACTCGGTGGAGAAGTTGGCGAAGCTGTATGTTGATACAATAGTACGATTGCACGGTGTGCCCCGTAGCATCGTCAGTGATCGAGATGGACGCTTTACTTCGAGCGACTAGAGGCTAGTCAACCGTCTTTTGGGTACGAAGCTGCAGTTTAGCAGACCTTTCATCCTCAGACGGATGGCCCAAACTGAGCGTACCAATAGGACGATGTAGGACATGCTCTGAATGTGCGTCCTGGATTTCGGCAAGGGTGGGAAGATCACCTCTTTCTTGTCGAGTTCACGTACAACAACAAACTACTAGGCGAGTATTCAGATGGCGCCTTTCGAGGCCCTCTATGGCAGGAAGTGCCCGCACTCCTTAGCTTGGGCGGAATGGGTGAGACGAAGCTCTTAAGAGGAAAGACGTCGAAGAGGCGACTTCGACGGTACGTATGATCCGGGAGAGGCTTTTGGTTGCGCAGGATAGGCAGGCGAAGTAATATAATGCGAAGCACCGCGATGTCCAGTTCGCCGTTGGCGATTGGGTTTACTTGAAAATCAGGCCATTCAAGGGTGTATCCAGGATTCGACGCTTGAAAAAGCTGAGTCCGAGATACCTTGGACCGTTTTGTCGGCGAGGCGGCTTATAGGCTTGCACTATCGGCAGAACTGAGCGGGCTACACGATGTATTCCACATCTCCGTGTTGCGGAAGGCAGTGCAAGAGATTACGCAGGTGGTCGCGGCGGATCAGGTGCCCGTGGATAGTGGGCTTAAGACGGCGGTCAGGACCGTTAGCATCGAGGATGCGGAGGTGCGTCAGTTGCAGAACAGGGCGATCCGTATGGGTAAAGGTTCGTTTGGACAACTGCGGTCGTGAGGAACTCTCATGGGAGTGTGAGCAGACCATGATGGAGGAGTTCCCCGAGCTATTTCGGTGACGTTTATCTCTCTTTTTCCCCTTTATGTAAGACCTTTTTGGATATATATATATATGCCCGTTTTTACAAATTTCGGGACAAAATTTTTTAAGGAGGGGAGGGTTGTAAGACCCCAAATCAGAAAAATCAGATTTCTGGAATACAGCACTATCGCCGGCGATAGCGGCTATCGCCCGGCGATAGCGTTCTGTTGAGAAGGGTTCTGGAGAGGCTGTCATGCGGCGTTAAGTGCTAACGCTGGCGACACCGTGACATGTGTCATGCACTATTCGCAGCGCTGGCGTTGACGGGTCAAGTTAGTTCTTTACAGCTGTCGCCAGGAGACAGCTCCAAATTGTACTTTGCAAGCCGAAATCGTGGCCATTTATGGCACTTTGACTTTGGGGACTGTTTTGGATGGAGGAGGCTCGGTGGCTGGCATAAGGTGGCCAAAAAACCCCATCATTTCCTTATTCACTTAAGGGTTTAATTAAGAGAGAGAGAGAGAGAGCTTGGAGAAGGAGATGAATAGGGTTTTCCAACCCTAGACCTCATCTTTGGTGGAGCTACACGCATCAGAATCCCTCATCGTTGGTGGCTACGCGTAGAGGAGGGCTATACGCTCCTTTCCATCCGTGCCAAAAATCAAGTTATGACTTCGAAGCGGCGTCTAAGGGTAACGATTCTCTCTAACCTCATTTGGACACGTTCTAGTCCGTTCCATGCATCGTTGAGGCCCCTACCCAAAAGGGCGAGGTCGTGGCCTCCGACAGGTCGATTTGTGTTATCCCCGTCAAATCTTGCATACATGTAGAGTCCACGCGTGAAATGGACGTAGGCGCGCTGTGTGAAGCCCATCCGAGACGGTTCGTCCGGATTGGTGATGCTTTTTGATATTGTGCGTGCCGGGGGAAAAACTCCGTGTTGATATCCTGCTTCGTAGGACTAGAGGGTGCTACTGCATGCGCAGCAAAGCCTGGGGGTGTGCCCCGGGAAGCACCCGAAGTTAGAAGCAGAAAAGGAGTTCTGTTCACTGTCGCTGGCGATATTGACTATCGCCAGGCGACAGCTCCCAGACTTGGTTCTAGTGATATTTGTGCGTTCTGAGGCAGTGGGAGTGCTACTACATGTGCAGCAATGCTTGGGGGTGTGCCCCGGGAAGCACCCACATCTAGAAGCCAAAATGGAGTTATGTTCACTGTCGCTGGCGATATTGGATATCGCCAGGCGACAGCTCCCAGACTTGGTTCTGGTGATGTTGTCGTGCCCACCTGTTGAGAGGACCTGAGGCCTGTGTGCCCGACCTGTGAGGGTGTCCTGGTGGATGACTTAGCGGCCCGTAGAGCCAGCTAATTGAGAATACCTGGGCTGAGGGGACGCCATACCCGCTCTTCGTGTTGTACAACGAGAGTTGTGAACAACGGGCATTTGGCGAACCTGAAACCGCACCATTGCAGCACCTGATTAGTGAGTCTCGTACAGCATGTCGGGAAGCAATGGGAAAGAGTCTTCAGACTACGGGATGTTCACAATTAAAGTACGGGGGAGCCCTGTTATTCGGGGCCACCGACTTAGCCTCGAAGGGCGAAGCCATCAAGTGTGGATGGTGGTGGAAGGCGAGTACACCAAAGAGTGCCTGAGAGCAGGAGACGTGGAGGCCATTCCCACGTTTGTGATTGTTGCATATGTATGAACTGTTGTGAGCTTGGCTAGCCGCTTCATTCTATTATATATATATATAATATATAATATTATATATATATATATGCTGTGATTCTCTTGCAGGGACGGGAAACTGCCACCCCCTCGAAGGTGTGGGGTCGTTATATTTTGGTCAGCTTTAGCTGACCGTTGCCCTGTTTTGCCACCGTTTTTGGTGGGCTTGTTGTACAGGTGCTGGACCGAGCGGGAACATAGCGGGCTCTTAGCGGGCTGAAGCCCTTGTGCTACTGCGGCCCTTGAAGGCCTTTTGATGTTCTTTTGCTTTTCATATACGGCCGGCCTGCGCGCCGATGTGGTAAATTGTAAGGCGTCGTGCCTCTTTTGTTGTGTAAAACATTTTATTCCTATTAATAGAAGTGGACATACCCGTGTTCGGGTTTTGTGGTTTATATAGCTTGTCTCTCTCTTTTGCTTCCGCATAGAATGCTCTGAGTTTAGGTTCGTTGTTTAGCGTCGTTCGATATTTCAATAGTGACGCTTGTTGGAGTTACCATTTTGATCTAGAAGTGGTCAAACATGTAATGTCACTGCCAACGCGATATGAGCCTGCAGGGTCGCACATAAGAGCATGTGGAGAAGTTGGAAGATTGACTATTTTGGTAAAGGTTACCAATCACCATATAGAATGGGGAAGTCCAGCAAATGTTGCTGTCTGAATTCGTCGGGTTTACACGGATAGAATTCGTCGGATTCGTCCGGATTCGTCGGATTATTCCGTGGAATCTCGACGAATTGTTACAGAGAATCCTTAACTCGGGCAAATGTTGCCGTCTGACATGATTCGTCGGATTCATCGGGATTCGTCGGATTGTTCCGTGGAATCTCGACGAATTGTCACAGAGATCATCAACTCGGTAATGTTGCCGTCTGATGTGATTCGTCGGAATTCGTCGGATTGTCCCGTGAAAACTCGACGAATGCTGTTCCGTGGAATCCCAACGAATTGTAACAGAAGCCCCTATTTTGCTGTGTGGTTTGCGGATAGCGAGTCTTCTAGAAGCTGTTTATCCTTTGGGTATAAATAGGACTTCTTTTAGGGTTCTCAAAAATCAACGAAGTAGAAGCCGACGGAAGGAGTTCCGCTCTCGCCCTACGCCCTAGCCGACGGAAGTGTTCCGTCGTTCTGAATCGTCTCCGCCGACTTCCTCTCCGGCGATTGTCGTCGGTGTTATTCTTCCTGAAGCGGATCTAGCAATCCGTGGAAGCGCAAGGTGTAGTCTTCTTCTCCCGGCTCGTGTGGACTGCTGTAGAGACGTAGACATTATTCTACGTGAGAACTCTTGCAAAGCCAACGAAGGCAATCTTCTTCTTGGAGCATCTGGTTGGATTTGATCCAATCCCGCAAAGGGTAATTTTATACCTAGCATTTTATTAACTTCTTGATACAATATTCATGGCCGATCCAAGTCTTTTTGGGTTGTTTCTCTTCATTTCCGCTGCGCCAACATTTGATGTATGGTTCTAGAAAAACCCAACAGTGGTATCAGAGGGAGGTTCTGATCATGAATGTTGTTTCAGAAGTTGGTTATTCCAGTACGTGCAAATCTAGGTATTTAGAAGCGTTCTAATGTCAAGATTTCTTTCTGGAACAATCAAAAGTTGATGATTTTCCCATGGGAAATCGGTGGTGATTTGAAAAAAATTGAACCCCGCCAGGGAACGTCTGGGATTCGTGGTTATTTCTAATTATTAGAAATTGTTGTCTCCTTAGCAGTAACCGTCCCTCAAGTGGTTAATGAACCCTTGTATTGTTTTGGATTTTGAATCCAACAATGAGAGACGAGCTTTGTCTACTGCTTTAAGTCGAGTTGTGTTTTGCCTTTGTCCAATGCATGTAAATCTGAAGATTTGGAAGAGTTCTAAATGTCCAGATTTAGCCCTTTCATCTATCAAAGGTTGATAGTCTTTATGTTGTGCACATAAGGGATGCATGTGGATTTTAGAAAGCTTGTTTTTTTTTGTTGATGTGCACTTGATCAAATGTTGATCATGGTTAAGTGTTAACATATTATTTAAAAATTAAAATCCCTTCATCAAATATAAGTGTTCGGATGCCTTCCGATGGATGACACTCTTCCTACCTCGATCGATGAAGTGTGGGCTTGCCAAAGCAAGGTGCATTAATCTATCTTGGTAAGGGTGCGAGCGGATAATTGTGATATGCCACTGGTCGACATCGGGTGTAGCTTAACTAGGTGACCTCAAAGGTTGAGTGCCTAGAGGCATAGGGTTGGCATGCACCATATGATGGATGCGAATAAGGAGTTATTCACCAGCCATACAAGAGTTGCATGAGGATGCAATGGCAAGCGTTGCCTACCTAAATAACCGCATTATGAGAGGAACGCCAAAGCGGACTCGTGGTGTTGGTGAAATACGGATCTTGTCCACTAAGAGAGTAGCTCGCATGGACTCTCCGAATTGATAGTGAGGGTTATCAATTTGAATAAAATAGTGGGAGTATTTAATTGAAGTCCAAATTAAAATAAATTGTATTTTGAAATTAAGGTGCTGATTAAATTCTGCATGAATTCTTGTAGAATTCCATGGCAAGTGGTTCACATTCCACCTTGTCCCTAAGAGCTATCCTTGAGAAGGACAAGCTTAGTGGGACGAACTATATGGACTGGTATAGGAACCTGAGAATTGTTCTCAGGCAAGAGCGAAAGCTCTACGTCTTGGAAGAAGAAGCCCCCGGGTGCCGACCGGGAACTCGTCCCGTGTTGATAAGGATGCTTATTAGAAGTATACTGATGACGCCTTAGACGTCGAGTGCCTTATGCTTGCCACCATGAACTCTGAGCTTCAGAAGCAACACGAGAACATGGGGTGCAAGGAGATTGACGAGCACCTAAAGAAAATGTTTCAAGGGCAAGCTCGTCAAGAGAGGTTCGATGTCACGAAGGCCTTATTTCAGTGCAAAATGGGAGCTTGAGACTTAGTTGGTACTCACGTACTCAAGATGATTGGGTATATAGAGAACCTGGAGAGACTGGTTTTTCCTCTGGGTCAAGAGTTGGCCACAGATCTTATCCTGCAATCGTTGCCGGATAGTTATGAGCAGTTTGTCTTGAACTATAACATGAATGAAATAGACAAGACACTGCCCGAGCTCCTAGGCATGTTGCGAACTGCCGAGATAAACATGAAGAAGGACAAGCCTGCTAGTCCCATATTGATGGTACATAAAGGCAAGTGTAAGGCCAAGGGCTTCAAGAAGACGAAGGTGGGACCTAAGTCACATCTTGAGCCCAAATCTTCTGCGCTGAAAAAGAAGAGCACTGTGAAGGAAGGGAAATGCCACCACTGTGGCAAGGCTGGTCATTGGAGGAGGAATTGTCCTTCGTACATTGACGGTCTGAGGAAAATGAAGGGAGGTATGACTTCCGCTTCGAATATTTACGTTATAGAGATAAACCTTTCTGCTCCTTCATCTTGGGTATTGGATACCGGATGTGGTTCCCACATTTGTACAAATGTGCAGGAACTGGGAAGGAGGAGATTGCTGAGTAAAGGAGAGGTGGACCTACGCATCGGCAATGGAGCAAGAGTTGCTGCTGTAGCCGTAGGGGTTTACCGTCTTTCTTTGCCTAGTGGGCTTGTAATAGAACTTGATAATTGTTATTATGTTCCGGCCATAACTAGAAACATTATATCCATTTCATGCTTGGATATGATTGGATTTTCTTTTATAATTAAGAACAATTGTTGTTCTATATTCAAGAATGATGTTTGTTATGCTGTAGCTCAATTGTTTAATGGTCTTTATGTTTTAAACCTAGACCATCCGATCTATAATGTAGATAATAATAAAAGACTAAGAACAAATGACTCAAATCCTACATATCTCTGGCATTGTCGTTTGGGCCATATAAACGAGAAGCGCATATCCAAGCTCCATAAAGATGGACTATTGGACTCATTTGATTATGAATCATTTGAGCGATGCGAGTCTTGTTTGTTAGGCAAGATGACTAAAGCCCCTTTCACTGGTTATACCGAGAGGGCTGAGGATCTCTTGGGTGTTGTACATAGTGATGTATGCGGACCCATGAGTTCTATGGCTAGAGGTGGGTATTTCTACTTCGTTACATTTACTGATGATTTCAGTAGATACGGATATGTGTATCTTATGAAGTGCAAATCCGAAACTTTTGAAAAGTTCAAAGAGTTTAAAATGAAGTGGAGAACCAATTGGGTAAAAAGGTTAAACCACTCCGATCTGATCGAGGTGGCGAATACCTGAGTCATGAGTTCCGTGATCATCTGAAAGAGTGTGGTATTGTATCACAGCTCACTCCACCTAGGACACCGCAGCATAATGGTGTGTCTGAGAGGAGAAATCGTACTCTGTTAGACATGGTACAGTCGATGATGAGTCATGCAGACTTGCCTGTTTCCTTTTGGGGTTTTGCTTTAGAGACTGCTGCAATAACACTGAATCGCGCTCCAACAAAACGGTTCTAAAGACACCATATGAGATATGGACTGGAAGCGTCCTAGTATGTCATTCATTAAAATTTGGGGCTGTGAGGCATACGTACGACGTCAAATGCCTGACAAGCTGGAACCCAAATCAGATAAGTGTTATCTGGTGGGATATCCTAAGGAAATGAAAGGATATTACTTTTACCTACCGTCTGAGGGCAAAGTGTTTGTCGCAAGGACGGGTGTCTTCTTGGAGAAAGAGTTCTTGTCAAGAAAGACGCAAAAGGTAGAACTTGAAGAAGTTCAAGAACCACAAGTAGTGAATGAACCAGAATTGGAATCTGAGCCAGGACTACAAGATGTTGTAGCTAGAGAACCTGCTCAAGAGACACAAGTCCTACGTAGATCTGGTAGACCAAGATTTGAGCCTGAGAGATATGGATTTCTCGTGTCTCAAATAGGTAATGTGCTGCTTATGGATCATGATGATGAACCAGCGACCTACCAAGAGGCTATGAATGGACCGGACTCCGACAAATGGCTTGAGGCTATGAAATCCGAAATGGACTCCATGTATACAAACCAAGTTTGGAACTTGGTGGAACCACCTGAAGGGGTACGACCCATAGGGTGCAAGTGGGTCATCAAGAAGAAGACCGACATGGATGGGAATGTACAGACATTCAAAGGGCGACTGTGGGCTAAGGGTTTCAAGCAAATTCATGGTGTTGACTATGATGAGACCTTTTCCCCTGTTGCCATGGTAAAGTCCATTAGGATATTGCTAGCTATTGCTGCGTATTATGACTACGAGATCTGGCAGATGGATGTCAAACGGCTTTCCTAAATGAAACCTCCTGTGGAGTGTACATGACACAACACAACCTTGAGGGTTGTATCCCCAAAATGAAGCCACTAAAATATGCAAGCTGAATAGGTCCATCTATGGATTGAAA
This sequence comes from Dactylorhiza incarnata, assembly GCA_033032865.1. NCBI lineage: Eukaryota > Viridiplantae > Streptophyta > Magnoliopsida > Asparagales > Orchidaceae > Dactylorhiza > Dactylorhiza incarnata. The sequence continues at coordinate 82,498 of JAWHQI010001373.1, forward strand.
CAGGCCTCTAGAAGTTGGAATCTTCGTTTTGATGAGAAGATCAAAGAGTTTGGTTTTGTCAAGAATGAAGATGAACGTGTGTTTTACAAGCGAATCAGTTGGAGCATTGTTTGTCTCCTGATATTGGTATGTAGATGACATACTATTCGATCGGGAATGACATACCTACCCTGAAAGTTGTTAAGAACAACACCTAGGGAACTGCTTTTCTATGAAGGATTTGGGTGAAGCGACTTCATACTCGGTATTAAGATCTATAGAGATAGATCGAAGAAGTTGCTGGGTTTGACCCCAGTACGTACATGAGAGGGCGTTGAAGCGGTCAACATGCTTGAGTCCAAGAAAGGATTTTTGCCTGTCTCGTGGTGTATCTCTCTAAGGACCAGTGGTCCAAATCTTGTGAAGATAAGGACCGCATGAAGTTGATTCCATATGCTTCGGCAATTGGGTAAATCATGTATGCAATGTTATGTACTCGACCCGATGTCTCTTTTGCTTTGAGCATGACTAGCAGGTATCAGTCTGATCCGGTGAATGTCACTGGATAGCCGTAAAGAATATCCTGAAGTACTTGAGAAGGACTAAGGATGTATTCTTGTTATATGGTGGAGAGGAAGAGCTCGTTGTAAGTGGTTACACGGATGCCAGCTTCCAAAATGATAGGGATGATTCGAAGTCTCAATCAGGGTTGTGTTTTTCCTGAATGGAGGAGCTGTGAGCTGGAAGAGTTCCAAGCAAGAGACAGTTGCTGATTCTACAACTGAGGCCGTAGTATATCGTTGCGGCAAATCGCAGCGAAAAGGAGGCTGTATGGATTAGGAAATTCATCGGCGAGCTAGATGTAGTTCCTAGCATTGTTGGTCCCGTAGTTCTCTACTGTGATAACAATGGTGCAATTGCACAATCTAAGGAACCTAGATCCCATCAGCGCTCCAAGCACATACTTCGGCGGTTCCTCTTATTCGTGAGATTGTCGAACGAGGAGATGTGAACATTTGCAGAGTGCCGACTGAGGAGAATATTGCAGATCCACTGACAAAGCCTCTCGCGCAGAGAAAAGCATGATGGTCATACTAGATCAATGGGTATACGATACCTGAGTGATCATATCTAGTGGGAGTCTTGTGGGTTGCATGTAAATATATATTCTGTTGGCTGTTTTTCTTTTATTCATATGATGAATTGTGTACCAATTATTTCTTTTTACAATTAATGGCAAGTTCTTTTATTACGATATAATGTTTCTATATGATAGAATAAAATTCGTGATAAATACCCTTAGAATGTTTCTTCCCTAGGACATCAAGTACGTGACTTGAATGTGAGAGCTATGATTTCGAAGCTTCATTCTTAAAGGTCCCCTGGTCGACGGTATCATCGTAGAAGCTAAGGTGATGATGATACATTAAGACTAGCATGTGTGTTGACTGATGACCGGTTCTCCACAGGTCATGATATTGTGATATCAAGTCATCACCTGGGTACTTGTTAGTGAACAGTTGTACTGGACAGACCCAACTGAGACTACTTTGTGGATTGTTACTTAAAAGTGTCACAAGTAGGTCTCATTTGACAATGGTGTTGTGGTCCTTTGACCTAAAGTCACAGCATTCATCGAGTGAGGAAGAGCGTGCTTTGATGTCATCTAAAGTCTTCCTTGAAGAAGGTTGATGATAAGGGTGGTCGTTGGGTACGTTACGAATCAATTGTGTTTGGGTGTGAGAAGATATGGGATTGTCTCCTATATAACAGGAGTTGCATCCATGGGCCCCTTGATGGATTGGACTGAGAATGCATGGCCTGCTTGGTAGAGTCCATATGTGATATTGAGCTCACCCTTTTCTGGAAGTCCGTTCTAGATCAAGAAACTTGGATTGAGCTATTATGAGGGTGACACGGTCCATGCCTCTACTTCTTTCCGGATGTAAGGGACAAAGACAACGCTAAAACATTGGTCATAAAGGCTTATGAGTTATGAACTCTTATTGCTTGGGGAGCAATGATGCATTGCTAGATGCCGCTCATTTTTGTGAGGTTTTTGTTTGATACTTTCAAGATCAAGTGGGAGAAACTGTTGGAGTTACCATTTTGATCTAGAAGTGGTCAACATGTAATGTCACTGCCAACGCGATATGAGCCTGCAGGGTCGCACATAAGAGCATGTGGAGAAGTTGGAAGATTGACTATGTTGGTAAAGGTTACCATT
>JAWHQI010001374.1:0-84575 GCA_033032865.1 Dactylorhiza incarnata
TGGTCAGGAACAAATTCTTCCATATCAACAGAAAATCTGCCAAGACCTGTGCTTTGATTGCTGTCCTCGAATATATATATTTTCAAACTCACTTAATTCAATAGCCCATTTAGCCAGCCTCCCTGAATGATCTGGATTTTCAAGAATGCCTCTCAAAGGATGATCTGTAATTATTTGGATAGGATGAGCCTGAAATAAGGACGGAGTCTTCGCGATGACATACCAAAGCTAAAGCTAGCTTTTCCAAGATCGAATATCTGGTCGCTGTATCCTCCTTGAGGATATGGCTGACATAGTAGATCGGAAACTGTTTCTTCTTTTCTTCCCGAACAAGGACAGAGCTTATTGCATCTGGGCCGACCCCCAAATATAAGTATAATATCTCCCGCCTCACGAGGACTTTGAAGTAGAGGAGTTGAAGTCAGCTGCTCTTTTAACTATTCGAAGGCCTTGTTGCATTCTTCGTTCATTCAAACTTTGATCCTCCCCGAAGTATTTTAAAGAATGGGGCACTTTTATCTCCTGATTTGGAGATAAACCTGCTCAGTCCGCCCAACCTTCCTCCAAGTTGCTGGACCTACTTGGTATTACGAGGAGGAATCATATCGAGGATGGCCTTTACCTTATCTGGTTTGCGCAAAAGGCCATCGGGGGTGAGGAGATGTCCGAGAACTTCCACTTGTTTGCTCCGAACACACATTTTAATGGGTTCAATTTTAATTTGAACCTCCGTAGAGTAGCGAACGTCTCTACGAGGTCTTTCAAATGTATTGAAAACATTTACTTTTCAGGGAGGAGAGTCATCAACGTAAACCTCGAGGTTCCTGCCTTTTTGGTATTTAAAGACGGTATCCATCATTCTTTGATATGTTGCGCCCGCATTTTGAGACCGAAGGGCATTACGAGATAGCAGTAACACCCATCGTTTGTGATAAATGAGGTGTGCGGGATATCGGGTTTATTCATTTTAATTTGATGGTACCCAGAGAAATCATCGAGAAAACTCATAAAATCATACCCAACCGCGGAATCTACTAAGACATCTATCGAGGCAGAGGGTAGCAATCTTTGGGGCACGCATTATTTAGTTTGGTAAAGTCTACGCACATACGCCACTTCCCACCAGATTTTTTAACCATTACAACATTCGACATCCACGTCGATATTGAATTTCAGAAATAAAGCCCGCTTTCAGGAGTTTGGCAACCTCCTCTCTGATGGGTACCGCTAACTTGGTCGCCAATTCCCTTTTCTTTTGTTGGACTGGCTTGAACTCCGGAGACGGTGTTCAAATGATGGCAAGCCACGTCCGGGTCCACTCCTGGCATATCCTCCGCGACCAAGCGAAGATATCCAGGTTCTCCAAAAGACAGGAGATCAGTTGCTCTTTCTCCTCTTCCGGCAACTCAGCATTGATGATCAGCTTCTTGTCTTCCCGTTTGGCAATAGGGAACTCTTAGGTCGCCTGGGCAGGTTCCAAGTGAGCCCCTTCTCGATCCTTCCTCTCCTCAGCAGCCCTTGAAGATTCAGCAACTTCGAAAACCTCAACCGTGGACTCGGGAAGTGAAACCTCGGTGATCACGTGACGGTTCGCACGTAACACTCCCGAGCCACCTTCGGGTTGCTTGGACACGACACTGCCTCCCTTCGGCAGCGAACTTAAGAGCCAGGTGGAATGTGACACTACTGCCCTGTATGCATTAAGAATTGGCCTCACAAAGATGGCGCAGTAGTTGCTTGGGGCATCCACTACCATGAAATTGATCAACTTTATTACTCCCCCCAGAGAGACCAGAAGCTTTACTGAACCCTCCACTTCTTTCTTTTCCCCTGAAAAGCCGTAGATTGGCCCATCGGAGGAAAGCAGAGGCTTCCCAGTCTTCAGGGCTTCAAAGGTCGGGTGGAAGACAAGATTGACAGAGCTGCCTGTGACGATTAAGATTTTGTGAACGGTATAATTTTCAATGACGGCTTTATAACCACAGCATCGTCGAAGGATTGACGTTCGGAGAAGGTTGTCTTGACCAAAAGTGACAATGGTGCTTTCCGGGGAGAACTTGTGGTTGCTGCCACTTCTTGTTTTAGGACCCTCGCAATGCTGGATTTGCGAGACGACTCCGCCCCAACTCCTCCATGAATGCAATAAATGGCCCCCAGGGGGCCCGCATCATTAACTTCAATGCATTCAGTCGTAGGGTGGTTGTCCCCATAGCAGCCGGCGTCCTCAATGTCAGCGCATTCCCAAGTTACCTCTGCTGTTTCTTTTTTTCTTCTTAGTGGTCGGCTCAGCAGTTGCCTCTTTCCGCAAAGGCCCGGAGCTTTCCTTCTCCCAAGACCCTTTCTATCAACAAGCGGAGGGCACGACAATTTTTGGCCAGATGCCTCCCTCCTTGTGATATTCACAGAAAAGGTTCGGATTTCGGTTTTGGACATCTGATCTCAGAGGAGCGGTCTTCTAAAATCTGGTCTCTTCTGGAGGATCTGGACGACTTCGTCCATAGTAACATTAAGTGGAGTAAATGACTCTTGCGAGTCATCATATTTGGTGGACGGAACAGCTGGAGGTGGCTGTGCAGTATACTGTGGCAGGTATACCGGCATGATTTGCGGAAGAGGAACGATGGAGCGGGTGCGATGGCCAACGACGGTTTCTGATCTTGAAACCGTTGATGGCCCATGAAAGGTTGCTATTTTTTTATTTCTTCCCCTTTGGGACGTGGCTCAAAGTGGGATTGGTTTGATGGTGGATGATGGAAGGATTGATTAGACTGCTCCTTGTCGCTTACTAGCTTTGCGACGTAGCCAAGATTACTCTTTTCTCCTCTGATGAACATATTTGCCAAACTTATCATTTCCTGATAAGTTTTCGGCTCCCTTATGTTCGCTTCAAATTTCAGGGGCCCTCCCTTAAGACATGAATGAGGGCAACCCTGTATAGCTCTGGATCCACGTTCTGAACTTCCATGATCTCCTTCTGGAAGTGTTCTACGAAACGGCCCACGTTTCGTCTTCCCGCTGCTTTATATCGAAAAGGGCCGTCGGGCCACTTTTTGTTTTTTCTCGAGGTAGAGAATCACAACAGAAATTCTCTGCGCAGCTCAGCAAAACAACTGATTGACCTGGGGTGCAACCCGTAAAACCACTCCCTTGCTTGTCCTTCGAAGGATGTCACAAGGAGTTTACACTTGGTTGCATCCGATAGGGTTCTCAGGGCAATGACCGACTCGAAGGCCTGAAGATGGACAGTGGGGTCAGTTTCTCCATTGAAAGCTGGCGTCTCTGAAATTATTTGGGGCTGGCTCCCCCCGGACTTCGTCCACGAAGGAGAAGTTTCTTCAATATCTTCATATAGAGGAGCAGAATAGTAAGCCGCCTGAGCTGCGGCTACTCGCGGATAAGCCGCTTGATAGGAGGAGAGGATAGCGGCTTCTAGCGGGTAGGAAGGGTGAGCAGCGACCTCAGGCGGGTAGGAAAAGCGAGCTGCTCCTTCTGGCGGATAGGACAGGCGGGCTGCGTGAGAAGTCGCCCCCTGGAAATCGAGGACTCGAGCCGGCATGCTGTGCGCAGCTTCCTGGTAAAAGTTCTGCCTAGCCGCAAAACCTTCTTGTAGTGGCGAGAAGTTGGTGATCTGAGGTAGCGGATAAGGAGGTGGAGGAGGGACCGGAGTAACTGCCTGGTTGACCGCGTTTTGTTGTGGGACTAACCGCTCATTAGTACTGCCAAAGCCTGAGTGATAGCGTCAAGACGCTGGTCAGTAGCTTTCTGAGCCCGCTCGGCTTCTCGTTTTGATTGTTCCAAAGCCCCCCACAGGGAATCCTCGATGTGGTCGGAGTGGTCTCCAAGGGGGAACTAGCGGTCTGAGATTGTTGCAAAGATTTCACCGACAAACCGCGATCTGAAGGTCGCGTGTTTCTGTTGAGTCTGAAATTGCACCTCCGAAGGAAATCGGAGGCTGCATGCTGCCGGTTAATTTTTGGTTAGAAAGAGTGAGACCGCTAGCAGCGGTCGAGGCCAAACTTCACCCGTCACGGAAAATGCCACTCCTGTGACGGGCTTTCCTTTGATTAAGAAGTAGCGGTTACAGCGGGTTACAAGTGCAGGAAAGCAGAAGGGCGGCCGGTCAGACAGATCGCAAGACAGGAAACTCGAGACCGCAGCTCATACAAGTGAGCTCCCGAATTCGAGTGTGCGTGCCTTGGAACGTGCCGCCCCCTATTTATAGGCTTGGGGGCCTGCCTGAATGGGCAGGGATAAATAACCGCCTACCCGGGTACAGGAGAAACGGGCAGGCGGTGACGGATACAGAAAGGAAAAAAGAATGAAGCCGCGCGACCTGACGGCTTGTGTTTCCGACCTGTCTTCGGCCCGGGACTGAAGATGCTGCAACCAAGGCGATGGTGCAACCCGGGCGGTATCCGACTTGAGACCGCGGCTTACCCTTTGAGCTTGAGCTTTGCTGGCCTTCATGGGCAATCCGATCGGTCTCCGACTTGAGACCGCGGCTTGCCTTTTGGACTTTGCTTTTGGAGATTTTCAATCTCCGGGGGCGATATGAATCATGTCAGACCGCCCGGTTTTGTGCTGGTTGGTGCTGATGGATCTTTGCTGAACCTGAACCGTGCGACCATCATCCTCAGGCTACCCGTTCTGCGAGAACGGCTACTCGGAAGCGGTCTTTTGGATAAACAGAAATGAGCTCCGAGCCATACATTCAATTGAGAGCAAGTTTTACCCAATCTAGTTCATTTAGTGGTCGATATACATTGAGTTGTAGTGGTAATGTGGGATTTTGCTCCAACTGGCACCTAAACTTCAAACAGCTATAACTTTTGATCTGGTTGTCCGGATTTTGCACAAAACACCTTTTCGCAATGAGCTCAGAGCCATACAACCTATGGAGAATAGGACTTACTCGATCGAGTTCATTTAGAGGTCGGTGGACAGTGGATTGCAGTGGAAATGTGGGATTTTGCTCCAATTGACGCCTAAACTTAAAACATCCATAAATTTGATCTGGTTGTCATCTTTTTACTAATAACACCTTTTCGGAATGAGATCGGAGCCCTGCATCCAATGGACAACAAGTTTTACCCATTCTAGTTCGTTTAGTGGTTGATCTACATTGGGTTGCAGTGGTAATGTGAGTTTAGCTCCAAATGACACAAACTTCAAATAGACAGAACTCTTGATCCAGTTGCCCAATTTTTGCCCACAATACCTTTTAGAATGAGCTCGGAGGCCTACATCTACTGGAGAGTAGGATATACCATTTAAGTTCATTTATTGTTCGATATACAGTGGGTTCTAGTGGTTATGCGGGTTGGTAATAAGGTATTTAGCTTGAAAGGAGACCTAATCTTCAACTATCCATAACTTTTGATCTGGTTGTCCGATTTTCGCCCACAATACCTTTTCGGAATGAGATCGGAGCCCAAAATCCAATGGAGAACAATTTTAACCCATTCAAGCTTGTTTAGAGGTCGATATACAATGGATTGTACTGGTAATACTAGATTTAGCTCCAAATGACACATAAATTTCAAAATGAAAGAATTTTAGATGCGATTTATAGTGAAAGTAGAGATTTAGCAACAAATGACACTCAAACTTTAAACATCAATAACATATAATCCAGTTGTCTGATTTTACCCCCACAACACCTTTTAGGAATGAGCTCGGAGCCCTACATTCATTGAAGCATAAGTTTTACCCAATGCAGCTCATTTAGTTGTCGATATATAGCGGGTTGCACTGGTAATGCGAAATTTAGCTCTAAATGACACCTAAACTTGAAACAGCCATAACTTTTGATCAGGTTGTCTGATTTTTGCTCACAAAACCTCTTCGAAATGTGCTCCGAGCCATACATTCAATGGAGAGAAAGTTTTACACAATCTAGTTCATTTAGTGGTCGATATACATTGAGTTGTAGTGGTAATGTGGGATTTAGCTCCAACTGGCACCTAAACTTCAAACAACTATAACGTTTGATCCGATTGTCCGGATTTTGCCCAAAACACCTTTTCGCAATGAGCTCAGAGCCATACATCCTATGGAGAATAAGATTTACTCGTTCGAGTTCATTTAGAGGTCAGTGGATAGTGGATTGTAGTGAAAATGAGGATTTTGCTCCAATTAACACCTAAACTTAAAACATCCATAAATCTGATCTGGTAGTCAGATTTTTGCCCACAACACCTTTTCGGAATGAGATCGAAGCCCTGCATCCAATGGACAAGAAGTTTTACCCATTCTAGTTCATTTAGTGGTTGATCTACAGTAGGTTGCAGTGGTAATGTGGGATTTAGCTCCAAATGACACATAAACTTCAAAAAAACAGAACTCTTGAACCAGTTGCCCAATTTTTGCCCACAATACCTTTTAGAATGAGCTCGGAGTCCTACATCTAGTGGAGAGTAGGATATAACCATTCAAGTTCATTTATTGTCGATATACAGTGGGTTCTAGTGGTTATGCGGGTTGGTAATAAGTTATTTAGCTTGAAAGGAGACCTAATCATCAAATATCCGTAACTTTTGATCCGGTTGTCCGATTTCGCCCACAATACCTTTTCAGAATGAGATCGGAGCCCAAAATCCAATGGAGAACAATTTTAACCCATTCAAGCTTGTTTAGAGGTCGATATACAATGATTTTATTGGTAATACTTGATTTAGCTCCAAATGACACATAAATTTCAAAATGAAAGAATTTTAGATGCGATTTATAGTGAAAGTAAGAGATATAGCTACAAATGACACTCAAACTTTAAACATCAATAACCTATGATCCAGTTGTCTGATTTTACCCCCAACACCATTTAGGAATGAGCTCGGAGCCCTACATTCATTGAAGCACAAGTTTTACCCATTGCAGCTCATTTAGTTGTCGATATATAGCGGTTTGCACTGGTAATGCGAAATTTAGCTCCAAATGACACCTAACTTGAAACAGCCATATCTATTGATCAGATTGTCTGATTTTTGCTCACAAAACCACTTCGAAATGAGCTCCGAGCCATACATTCAATGGAGAGCAAGTTTTACCCAATCTAGTTCATTTAGTGGTCGATATACATTGAGTTGTAGTGGTAATGTGGGATTTAGCTCAAACTGGCACCTAAACTTCAAACAACTATAACTTTTGATCCGGTTGTCCGGATTTTGCCCAAAACACCTTTTCGCTATGAGCTCAGAGACATACATCCTATGGATAATAGGATTTACTCGATCGGGTTCATTTAGAGGTCGGTGGATAGTGGATTGCAGTGGAAATGAGAGATTTTCCTCCAATTGACACCTAAACTTAAAACATCCATAAATTTGATCTGGTTGTCAGATTTTTGCCCAACACCTTTTCGGAATGAGATCGGAGCCCTGCATCCAATGGACACAAGTTTTACTCATTCTAGTTCGTTTAGTGGTTGATCTACAGTGGGTTGTAGTGGTAATGTGGGATTTAGCTCCAAATGACACATAAACTTCAAACAGACAGAACTCTTGATCCAGTTGCCCAATGTTTGCCCACAATACCTTTTAGAATGAGCTCGGAGGCCTACATCTAGTGGAGAGTAGGATATAACCATTCAAGTTCATTTATTGTTCGATATACAGTGGGTTCCAGTGGTTATGCGGGTTGGTAAGAAGGTATTTAGCTTGAAAGGAGACCTAATCTTCAAATATCCGTAACTTTTGATCCGGTTGTCCGATTTTCGCCCACAATACCTTTTCGGAATGAGATCGGAGCCCAAAATCCAATGGAGAACAATTTTAACCCATTCAAGCTCGTTTAGAGGTCAATATACAATGGGTTGTAATGGTAATACTAGATTTAGCTCCAAATGACACATAAATTTCAAAATGAAAGAATATTAGATGTGCTTTGTAGTGAAAGTAAGAGATTTAGCTACAAATGACACTCAAACTTTAAACATCTATAACTTTTGATCCGGTTGTCTGATTTTACCCCCACAACAACTTTTAGGAATGAGCTCGGAGCCCTACATTCATTGAAGCACAAGTTTTACCCAATGCATCTCATTTAGTTGTCGATATATAGCGGGTTGCACTGGTAATGCGAAATTTAGCTCCAAATGACACCTAAACTTGAAACAGCCATAACTTTTGATCAGGTTGTCTGTTTTTGCTCACAAAACCTCTTCGAAATGAGCTCCGAGCCATACATTCAATGGAGAGAAAGTTTTACCCAATCTAGTTCATTTAGTGGTTGATATACATTGAGTTGTAGTGGTAATGTGGGATTTAGCTCCAACTGGCACCTAAACTTCAAACAACTATAACTTTTGATCCGGTTGTCCGGATTTTGCCCAAAACACATTTTCACAATGAGCTCAAAGCCATACATCCTATGGAGAATAGGATTTACTCGATCAAGTTCATTTAGAGGTCGGTGGATAGTGGATTGCAGTGGAAATGAGGGATTTCGCTCCAGTTAACACCTAAACTTAAAACATCCATAAATTTGATCCGATAGTCAGATTTTTGCCCACAACACCTTTTCGGAATGAGATCAGAGCCCTGCATCCAATGGACAACAAGTTTTACCCATTCTAGTTCATTTAGTGGTTGATCTATAGTGGGTTGCAGTGGTAATGTGAGATTTAGCTCCAAATGACACATAAACTTCAAACAGACAGAACTCTTGATCCAGTTGCACAATTTTTGCCCACAATACCTCTTAGAGTGAGCTCGGAGGCCTACATCCAGTGGAGAGTAGGATATAACCATTCAAGTTCATTTATTGTTCGATATACAGTGGGTTCTAGTGGTTATGCGGGTTGTAATAAGGTATTTAGCTTGAAAGGAGACCTATTCATCAAATATCCGTAACTTTTTATCCGGTTGTCCGATTTTCGCCCACAATACCTTTTCAGAATGAGATCGGAGCCCAAAATCCAATGGAGAACAATTTTAACCCATTTAAGCTCGTTTAGAGAATTAGAGGTCGATATACAATGAGTTGTACTGGTAATACTAGATTTAGCTCCAAATGACACATAAATTTCAAAATGAAAGAATTTTAGATGCGGTCTGTAGTGAAAGTAAGAGATTTAGCTATAAATGACACTCAAACTTTAAACATCTATAACTTTTGATCCGGTTGTCTGATTTTACCCCCAAAACACCTTTTAGGAATGAGCTCGGAGCCCTACATTCATTGAAGCACAAGTTTTACCCATTGCAGCTCATTTAGTTGTCGATATATAGCGGGTTGCACTGGTAATATGAAATTTAGCTCCAAATGATACCTAAACTTGAAACAGCCATAACTTTTGATCAGGTTGTCTGATTTTTGCTCACAAAACCTCTTCAAATGAGCTCCGAGCCATACATTCAATGGAGAGCAAGTTTTACCCAATCTAGTTCATTTAGTGGTCGATATACATTGCGTTGTAGTGGTAATGTGGGATTTAGCTCCAACTGGCACCTAAACTTCAAACAGCTATAACTTTTGATCCGGTTGTCCGGATTTTGCCCAAAACACCTTTTCGCAATGAGCTCAGAGCCATACATCCAATGGAGAATAGGATTTACTCGATCGAGTTCATTTAGAGGTCGGTGGATAGTGGATTGCAGTGGAAATGAGGGATTTCGCTCCAATTAACACCTAAACTTAAAACATACATAAATTTGATCCGTTAGTCAGATTTTTGCCCACAACACCTTTCGGAATGAATCGGAGCCCTGCATCCAATGGACAACAAGTTTTACCCATTCTAGTTCATTTAGTGGTTGATCTATAGTGGGTTGCAGTGGTAATGTGGGATTTAGCTCCAAATGACACATAAACTTCAAACAGACAGAACTCTTGATCCAGTTGCCCAATTTTTGCCCACAATACCTTTTAGAATGAGCTCGGAGGCCTACATCCAGTGGAGAGTAAGATATAACCATTAAAGTTCATTTATTGTTCGATATACAGTGGGTTCCAGTGGTTATGCGGGTTGGTAATAAGGTATTTAGCTTGAAAGGAGACATAATCTTCAAATATCCGTAATTTTTGATCCGGTTGTCCGATTTTCGCTCACAATACTTTTTCGGATGAGATCGGAGCCCAAATCCAATGGAGAACAATTTTATCCCATTCAAGCTTGTTTAGAGGTCGATATACAATGTATTATACTAGTAATACTAGATTTAGCTTTAAATGACATATAAATTTCAAAATGAAAGAATTTTAGATGCGATTTGTAGTAAAAGTAAGAGATTTAGCTACAAATGACACTCATACTTTAAACATCAATAACTTATGATCTGGTTGTCTGATTTTACCCACACAACACCTTTTAGGAATGAGCTCGGAGCCCTACATTCATTGAAGCACAAGTTTTACCCATTACAACTCATTTAGTTGTCGATATATAGCGTGTTGCACTGGTAATGCGAAATTTAGCTCCAAATGACACCTAAACTTGAAACAGCCATATCTTTTGATCAGGTTGTCTGATTTTTGCTCACAAACCTCTTCGAAATGAGCTCCGAGCCATACATTCAATGGAGAGCAAGTTTTACCCAATCTAGTTCATTTAGTGGTCGATATACATTGAGTTGTAGTGGTAATGTGGGATTTAGCTCCAACTAGCACATAAACTTCAAACAGCTATAACTTTTGATCTTGTTGTCCGGATTTTGCCCAAAACACCTTTTCGCAATGAGATCAGAGCCATACATCCTATGGAGAATAGGATTTACTCGATCGAGTTCATTTAGAGGTCGGTGGATAGAGGATTGCAGTGGAAATGAGTGATTTTGCTCCAATTGCACCTAAACTTAAAACATCCATAAATTTGATCCGGTTGTCAGATTTTTGCCCACAACACCTTTTCGGAATGAGATCGGAGCCCTGCATCCAATGGGCAATAAGTTTTACCCATTCTAGTTCGTTTAGTGGTTGATCTACAGTGTTGCAGTGGTAATGTGGGATTTTGCTCCAAATGACACATAAACTTCAAACAGACATTACTCTTGATCCAGTTACCCAATTTTTGCCCAGAATTCCTTTTAGAATGAGCTCGGAGGCCTACATCCAGTGGAAAGTGGGATATAACCATTCAAGTTCATTTATTGTTCTATATACAGTGGGTTCCAGTGGTTATGCGGGTTGGTAAGAAGGTATTTAGCTTGAAAGGAGACCTAATCTTCAAATATCCGTAACTTTTGATCCAGTTGTCCGATTTTCGCCCACAATACCTTTTCGGAAAAAGATCGGAGCCCAAAATCCAATGGAGAACAATTTTAACCCATTCAAGCTCGTTTAGAGGTCGATATACAATGGGTTGTAGTGGTAATACTAGATTTAGCTCCAAATGACACATAAATTTCAAAATTAAAGAATTTTAGATGCGGTTTGTAGGGAAAGTAAGAGATTTAGCTACAAATGACACTCAAAGTTTAAACATCAATAACTTTTGATCCGATTGTCTTATTTTACCCCCACACAACACCTTTTAGGAATGAGCTTGGAGCCCTACATTCATTGAAGCACAAGTTTTACCCATTGCAGCTCATTTAGTTGTCGATATATAGCGGGTTGCACTGGTAATGCTAAATTTAGCTCCAAATGACATCTAAACTTGAAACAACCATAACTTTTGATCAGGTTGTCTGATTTTTGCTCATAAAACCTCTTCGAAATGAGCTTCGAGCCATACATTCAATGAAGAGCAAGTTTTACCCAATCTAGTTCATTTAGTGGTCGATATACATTGAGTTGTAGTGGTAATGTGGGATTTAGCTCCAACTGGCACCTAAACTTCAAAAACTATAACTTTTGATCCGGTTGTCCGGATTTTGCCCAAAACACCTTTTCGCAATGAGCTCAGAGCCATACATCCTATGGAGAATAGGATTTACTCGATCGAGTTCATTTAGAGGTCGGTGGATAGTGGATTGCAGTGGAAATGAGGGATTTTGCTCCAATTAACACCAAAACTTAAAACATCCATAAATTTGATCCGTTAGTCATATTTTTGCCTACAACACCTTTTCGGAATGAGATCGGAGCCCTGCATCCAATGGACAACAAGTTTTACCCATTCTAGTTCATTTAGTGGTTTATCTATCTACAGTGGGTTGCAGTGGTAATGTGGGATTTCACTCCAAATGAAACATAAACTTCAAACAGACAGAACTCTTGATCCAGTTGCCCAATTTTTGCCGATAATACCTTTTAAAATGAGCTCGGAGGCCTACATCCAGTGGAGAGTAGGATATAACCATTCAAGTTCATTTATTGTTCTATATACAGTGGGTTCCAGTGGTTATGCGGGTTGTTAATAAGGTATTTAGCTTGAAAGGAGACCTAATCTTCAAATATCCGTAACTTTTGATCCGGTTGTCCGATTTTGCCCACAATACCCTTTCGGAATGAGATCGGAGCCCAAAATCCAATGGAGAACAATTTTAACCCATTCAAGCTCGTTTAGAGGTTGATATACAATGGGTTGTACTGGTAATACTAGATTTAGCTCCAAATGACACATAAATTTCAAAATGAAAGAATTTTAGATGCGGTTTGTAGTGAAAGTAAGAGATTTAGCTACAAATGACACTCAAACTTTAAACGTCAATAACTTTTGATCTGGTTGTCTGATTTTACCCCCACAACACCTTTTAGGAATGAGCTCGGAGCCCTACATTCATTGAAGCTCAAGTTTTACCCATTGCAGCTCATTTAGTTGTCGATATATAGCGGGTTGCACTGGTAATGCGAAATTTAACTCCAAATGACATCTAAACTTGAAACAGTCATAACTTTTGATCAGGTTGTCTGATTTTTGATCACAAAACCTCTTCGAAATGAGCTCCGAGCCATACATTCAATGGAGAACAAATTTTACACAATCTAGTTCATTTAGTGGTCGATATACATTGAGTTGTAGTGGTAATGTGGGATTTAGCTCCAACTGACACCTAAACTTCAAACAGCTATAACTTTTGATCCTGTTGTCCGGATTTTGCCCAAAACACATTTTCGCAATGAGCTCAGAGTCATACATCCTATGGAGAATAGGATTTACTCGATCGAGTTCTTTTAGAGGTCGGTGGATAGTGGATTGCAGTGGAAATGAGGGATTTTGCTCCAATTGACACCTAAACTTAAAACATCCATAAATTTGATCCGGTTGTCAGATTTTTGCCCACAACATCTTTTCGGAATGAGATCGGAGCCCTGCATCCAATGGACAACAAGTTTTACCCATTCTAGTTCATTTAGTGGTTGATCTACAGTGGGTTGCAGTGGTAATGTGAGATTTACCTCCAAATGACACATAAACTTCAAACAGACAGAACTCTTGATCCAGTTGCCCAATATTTGCCCACAATACCTTTTAGAATGAGCTCGGAGGCCTACATCCAGTGGAGAGTAGGATATAACATTCAAGTTCATTTATTGTTCGATATACAGTGGGTTCCAGTGGTTATGCGGGTTGGTAAGAAGGTATTTAGCTTGAAAGGAGACCTAATCTTCAAATATTCGTAACTTTTGATCCGGTTGTCCGATTTTTGCCCACAATACCTTTTCGGAATGAGATCGGAGCACAAAATCCAATGGAGAATAATTTTAACCAATTCAAGCTCGTCTAGAGGTCGATATATAATGGGTTGTACGGTAATACTAGATTTAGCTCCAAATGACACATAAATTTCAAAATGAAAGAATTTTAGATGCGGTTTGTAGTGAAAGTAAGAGATTTAGCTACAAATGACACTCAAACTTTAAACATCAATAACTTTTGATCTGGTTGTCTGATTTTACCCCCACAACACCTTTTAGGAATGAGCTCGGAGCCCTACATTCATTGAAGCTCAAGTTTTACCCATTGCAGCTCATTTAGTTGTCGATATATAGCGGGTTGCACTGGTAATGCGAAATTTAGCTCTAAATGACACCTAAACTTGAAACAATCATAACTTTTGATCAGGTTGTCTGATTTTTGCTCACAAAACCTCTTCAAAATGAGCTCCGAGCCATACATTCAATGGAGAGCAAATTTTACCCAATCTAGTTCATTTAGTGGTCGATATACATTGAGTTGTAGTGGTAATGTGGGATTTAGCTCCAACTGGCACCTAAACTTCAAACAGCTATAACTTTTGATCCTGTTGTCCGGATTTTGCCCAAAACACATTTTCGCAATGAGCTCGGAGTCATACATCCTATGGAGAATAGGATTTACTCGATCGAGTTCATTTAGAGGTCGGTGGATAGTGGATTGCAGTGGAAATGAGGGATTTTGCTCCAATTGACACCAAACTTAAAACATCCATAAATTTGATCCGTTAGTCAATTTTTGCCTACAACACCTTTTCGGAATGAGATCGGAGCCCTGCATCCAATGGACAACAAGTTTTACCCATTCTAGTTCATTTAGTGGTTTATCTATCTACAGTGGGTTGCAGTGGTAATGTGGGATTTCGCTCCAAATGAAACATAAACTTCAAACAGACAGAACTCTTGATCCAGTTGACCAATTTTTGCCGATAATACCTTTTAAATGAGCTCGGAGGCCTACATCCAGTGGAGAGTAGGATATAACCATTCAAGTTCATTTAGTTGTCGATATATAGCGGGTTGCACTGGTAATGCGAAATTTAGCTCTAAATGACACCTAAACTTGAAACAATCATAACTTTTGATCAGGTTGTCTGATTTTTGCTCATAAAACCTCTTCGAAATGAGCTCCGAGCCATACATTCAATGGAGAGCAAGTTTTACCCAATCTAGTTCATTTAGTGGTCGATATACATTGAGTTGTAGTGGTAATGTGGGATTTAGCTCCAACTGGCACCTAAACTTCAAACAGCTATAACTTTTGATCTGGTTGTCCGGATTTTGCCAAAACACCTTTTCGCAATGAGCTCAGAGCCATACATCCTATGGAGAATAGGATTTACTCGATCGAGTTCATTTAGAGGTCGGTGGACAGTGGATTGCAGTGGAAATGTGGGATTTTGCTCCAATTGACACCTAAACTTAAAACATCCATAAATTTGATCCGGTTGTCAGATTTTTGCCCACAACACCTTTTCGGAATGAGATCGGAGCCCTGCATCCAATGGACAATAAGTTTTATTATTCTAGTTCGTTTAGTGGTTGATCTACAGTGGGTTGCAATGGTAATGTGGGATTTACCTCCAAATGACACATAAACTTCAAACAGACAGAACTCTTGATTCAGTTGCCCAATTTTTGCCCACAATACCTTTTAGAATGAGCTCGGAGGCCTACATCCAGTGGAGAGTAGGATATAACCATTCAAGTTCATTTATTGTTCGATATACAGTGGGTTCCAGTGGTTATGCGGGTTGGTAAGAAGGTATTTAGCTTGAAAGAGACCTAATCTTCAAATATCCATAACTTTTGATCCGGTTGTCCGATTTCGCCCACAATACCTTTTCGGAATGAGATCGGAGCCCAAAATCCAATGGAGAATAATTTTAACCCATTTAAGCTCGTTTAGAGGTCGATATATAATGGGTTGTATTGGTAATACTAAATTTAGCTCCAAATGACACATAAATTTCAAAATGAAAGAATTTTATATGCGGTTTGTAGTGAAAGTAAGAGATTTAGCTACAAATGACACTCAAACTTTATACATCAATAATTTTGATCTGGTTGTCTGATTTTACCCCACAACACCTTTTAGGACTGAGCTCGGAGCCCTACATTCATTGAAGCACAAGTTTTACCCATTGCAGCTCATTTAGTTGTCGATATATAGCGGGTTGCACTGGTAATGCGAAATTTATCTCCAAATGACACCTAAACTTGAAACAGCCATAATTTTTGATCAGGTTGTCTGATTTTTGCTCACAAAACCTCTTCGAAATGAGCTCCGAGCCATAAATTCAATGGAGAGCAAGTTTTACCAAATCTTATTCATTTAGTGGTCGATATACATTGAGTTGTAGTGGTAATGTGGGATTTAGCTCCAACTGGCACCTAAACTTCAAACAGCTATAACTTTTGATCTGGTTGTCCGGATTTTGCCCAAAACACCTGTTCGCAATGAGCTCAGAACCATACATCCTATGGAGAATAGAATTTACTTGATCGAGTTAATTTAGAGGTCGGTGGATAGTGGATTGCAGTGGAAATGAGGGATTTTGCTCCAATTGACACCTAAACTTAAAACATCCATAAATTTGTTCCGTGTTGAATCCGAGATCGCACCTCCGAGGGAAACCGGAGGCTGCGGGTTGCCGGTTACTTTTTGTGTAGAAGAATGAGACCGCTAGCAGCGGTCAAGGCCAGACTTCGCCCGCCACGGCAAATGCCACTCCTGCGACGGGCTTTCCTTTGATTAGAAAAAAGTGGTTACAGCGGGCTGCAAGTGCAGAAAAAGAGAAGCCGGCCGGTCAGACAGTCCGCAAGACGTGAAACTCGAGACCGCAGCCCAAACAAGCGAGCTCCTGGATTCGAGTGTGTGTCTTGTGAACAGTGCCGCCCCCTATTTATAGGCTTGGGGGCCTGCCCGAATGGGCAGGGATAAAATAACCGCCTGCCCGGGTACAGGAGAAACGGGCAGGCGGTGACGAGATGCACAAAGAAGAAAAAAGAAAGAAGCCGCGCGGCTTGGCGGCTTGCTCTTCCGACCTGTCTGGCTTGAGGCTGGAGATACCGGGACCAAGTCAATGATTCAGACCGGGCGGTCTCTGGCTTGAACCGCGGTCTGTCTTCTGGACATGGCTTGGCTGATCTTCAGAAGGTAACCCGGGTGGTCTCTGATCTGAAACTGCGGCTTGTTCTTCCGGGCTTGAATCTTGAATCTCTATGGCAGTACCCGCGCGGCCTCCTTCCTGAGACCGCGGATAGTCTTCTTACTTTGGCCCTTGACGATCTTCACTCTTGGGGCGGT
The DNA here is from genome assembly GCA_033032865.1 of Dactylorhiza incarnata. Lineage (NCBI taxonomy): Eukaryota > Viridiplantae > Streptophyta > Magnoliopsida > Asparagales > Orchidaceae > Dactylorhiza > Dactylorhiza incarnata. The sequence continues at coordinate 16,886 of JAWHQI010001374.1, forward strand.
CCGGAACTGACATCAGACCACCCGGCCTGGTTTACCTCGAGCTGAGAGCTACCGATCTTGGAACCCAGCGGCCTGACCCAGTGGTTCGCCCGGTCCGAGAGTGATCCAACCCGAGAAGCGGTTTTCCGGGTAAACATAATCCCCGCATATTTTCAAATCTCAAGAGGATTTCGAAAATATAAACTTTAGCCGGGAGACCGCTCCGACTTGCCCTGAATTCTATAAGAGAGCCAGAGAACTCATTCTGCAGAGTTTTTTCCGAAATCACGGGATATTGCTCGCCAGCTGCGGTTGGAACTTTTAAGACCGGTAATTCTTCGATCATGGATTTCCTAGACGCCGTGTTAGACCGCGTGGATCCCGCCGGAGATCAGAAGAAGGTGGAAGGTAAAAGGCGCGAATCGACTGAGAGGTCACAGAAGGAAAAAGAACAGCAGGACAGGAAAGACCGGAAAAAGAGGAAACGGGCTGAGAAGGCCGCGGCGGATAATTCCAAGTCCGTAGTAGGCTCAACAATTCCCAAAACTCCTACGGAGCCGCGCAGCGGACAGTTCGGGACACCCCCCCCCCCCAGCGATCTTGGCCAACCGGCTGCTAGCCCGCTGAGCAAAGGGGAGGCCGCCCCTTCTGGAAAAATTGACTCCAATAGCCCTTCGAAGAAGGTCGGTTAGGCCGACTCGTTTGACATGGAAATCACCCATCCGGGAATCCCCATTTGCTAGTCAGAGACTTGGGGGAGGAGGCGGTTAATTCTCCAAGGCCGGGCGAACTGAGTGCCCCTTTGTCCGTGGATGACTACCCCAGTCCCTCCAAAGAGGTTAGCCCAGCTCCGGGTAAGAAAGAGAGGAAAAGGAAGAAGACCGGGTCAGTGACCGAGCGAATAACCAAGAGGGTCAAGAAACTAGCCTCCAAGGAAAGGGCGGCCTTTAAGAAACCGGCCGAATCCCTCCTCCAGACCAATTCGCGGTTAAAAGAAGAGCTTGGCCTAGCGACTCCTCCACCCGCTAAGGTAAATGACTCACCTGCTACCCCTGACGCGAAACCGGGCGACCTGCCTCCGGACTCGGCGAGTAGCTTATCACTTAATGGGATATTTCAGGATATGGATGAGCTGATGGGGCGAGATAAACTTCTTGACAGCCCGATGTCTTCAAAGCGAACTGTTTCCGCTACAGATAACACAGCCCATCCTGAGGAGACCGCTCGGACGGAGGTCGAGGAGCGGGAAGCTGCTGCCCGGACCGCCCTGGAGGTCGAAGAGCGAGAAGCTGCTGCCCAGACTGCCCTGGAGGTCGAAGAGCGAGAAGCTGCTGCCCGGACCGCCCTGGAGGTCGAAAAAAGAGCGAGGGAACTCGGAGAAGTGTTGAAAGTGCAGGCGGAGGTCCCCTCGGTGATGACCGGTGAGGAGATAATGATGGCGAAGAAGGAAGGAGCGGAGCTGGTTTTGGACAAGCCGCTGCGGCCTGATCCTTTCGCACCAGGTAAGCAACGTCGGAAGATAGACCCGGAACGGTCTAAGCGGCCTGTGCGCCCAGGCACTGATCTTATATTTATGTTCATTTTGTATGTTTATGGCGTTGTATGCTCTTGCTTCTCATAACCCGAGCGGCCTCTTGCAGATAGCGAGGAGCAGATTGTGAAGCCGGGCGACCTTGAGGCCAGCCTGCCTCCATTAGTCCCCCCGATATCAATCTGTGCGACGACTTCGCAAGAAGGGCCGCAACTGTTCGAGCGTCTCGAGGAGGATCTGGTAAATCTGAGGGCCCGCTTGAAGGAGGTGGAAGACCGGGAGGCCGGTACTCGGACTGCTCTGGAGGCCGAGCGAATGGCGAGGGGGAAGGCTGAAGAGACGCTGAAGGCTCAGCTTGGAGCCGCGCGAGCTACGGTGGAGGCCGAGAAGAGAGCCAGGGTGGCGCAAGTCGCCACTCTGACCGCTCAGCTCGAGAAGGAGAAGAAAACATCGGCTAAGTTCGAGGAAGACTCGAAATATTACCAGGATAAATTCCTGCGGTTAACCAGGGAAGTCACTGCGGGCCGGCGAGGTATGAATGATGGGATGCAGATTGTTAGCCGCCCAACTGTTGGGGCGGGCTCAAATCCTCCCCGGTTCGGGCGGCTGATCCTATGATTGATGAGGCCACCGCAACCCCCCGCATGATTCCCGCTACGCGGGTTGAAAGGGATGCCGGGCGGCTTCATAGCACAATCAACCATCTCCATTATCATACCAGCTAGATTTATTCCCTTCTGAACACCACCAGCGACCAGGTCGCGCGACTTCACAGAGAAGATGTTTCCCCGGACACACCGCCAGCCGTGACCGGCTTTTGAGAACAATTTGTATTATGAATGCGGCCTGTTGATTCGGCCTTTGTTTAAACAATGCTTCTTTTTATTTTGTTTTTTATTTGAATAACCCGTGCGGGTTCTGGTTTAGCCGCTGTATTTTTGTTCTGTTTCTTCTGTGCCTTATCCGAACTGATTTCAGGTCGCACGATCTGTGATGTATGCTTGCTTCTGTTTCCTTTGCTTTTTTGCTTTTCTGGTGAATCTAACCATGCAGGCAATTGACCGCGCGGTTAGAAATGTATAGCCGTGGTATAATTTTACTATTCGCAGATCGCAAAAATCTATAAGTAGGGATTCTTCGAAGTCATTTTTACGATTTCCAGATGGCGCGATCTAAGAACATGTCGCAGCGGCCTGTTAAGGTTAAAGCCGTTCGAGCGGATGCGGCCTTAGCCTTTCATTCGGCGGACCACCCAGAGTGCCGACTCACCCAGAGCGAACTGGATGAATTCATCGCAAAACACATGGCAGGGAGTAACCTGCTCGCGCGGCTTCCTTTGCGCGACGAGCGGATTAACTCTTCCAATCCGCACCAAATAGCCGTCCCGGTCGACCACTTCGAATATGGCTTCAAATTTCCGCTGCCACTTGAAGTCATAGCCATCTTCGACCATTACGGGGTTGTACCCGGCCAACTTCCACCGAACTCCATCGCCTCCATATACAGTTTTATATCCTACCTTCGGTTCGAGCGAACCAGTTTTTCCTTGACCTTTTCAGGAAGTTCTTCTCGGTCCGGGCTGTCTCCGCCGTGGGGACTTCAACTTTCAGGGGGCACCTCTACTTTGGATGCCACGGACTGAAAATTGTCAACCTGGCGAACAAGGTCTCGGACTGGTCGGAGCGGTTCGTAATGCTCGAAGGCAACTTCGGGCTGTTGCAAACCAACCCGCAAGTTCGGGGGGAAGAGGCCTTCCAGATCCCCCAGGTTGGACAGATCGAGAAGGACACCTTCACGTTCCTCGAGAACGAGCGGTTGGATATCAACCATTACATCCCGCTGTTCTCAGAGCTAGAGGATGTCCTCCCTGAGCACAGTAAGTTCCTCTAGACCGCTTGCATATGACCGCGCGGACTGCTTTGTTTAAACCTCTTATCTCACCTTGCAGCTGCCCGCATCGTTCCTGCGAACAAGCCGGTCACTCCGGCCGGGCCGGTCTTGACCCAGAGGGAGAAAAGGCAGCGGCGAAACAGATCGCCATCATCAGAGGAAGAAGGCCCGGCGTCCTTTGATGAATATGAGTTCCTTCGTTCCTGCGGAAACCCGCCCGACCTGCAGGGCAACCCGACTGTCCTCTGGCATAGGGATGGGAGCCGCATCCGGGTGTCCACTGCACTTCCCGCATGGGGGAGTGACAAAATTAACCGCCATGCGCTAGCCGCCGGGGCCGCTATGTATGGCCGAAAGACTTTGAAGAAACTGAGGAAGACTCCGGAAGAAGAGCTTTCCCGGCTAGCGGCGCAAGCCGGCGCATGGGGGTTCGCGGCCAATCACTTCATGGCCTTGTCGCACAGGCGGCTGGTTTCTGTCCAGAAACTTCTGGAGAAGAAATACGAGGAGCAGGTCGCGGAGAATGCGCGGCTTAAAGAAGAGAATGCGCGGCTTCAAGAAGTCGTGGCGGTGAGTTTGACAAACGATGACGCGGCTTCTTTTACTCAGCCCGAGCGACCTGATTTATTATGTTTCTTTTCTTTTTTGCAGAAACAATATGAGATGACCAACCCGGCCTTCCAAGACGAGGTGTTGCCTCATGTGGCCCAAGGGATCAACAAAGCTTTGGGCCTTATGGAAGACCGGGGCGGTCTGTGCGAAGGATTCGGGGGTACAACCTTCTCCGACCTCTTCCCTGCCCTGAAGGTTCAGCTCGATGAGATCAGCCGAAGGCAGAAGGGAAAAGCCAAGGTAGGCGAGGAGGCTGAAGCCGATGCGGGCAGGGAGATCGTACTCCATCAAGGAGGTGATAGAAGTGGTGAAGCCGCTGAGGAGGTCGACGCGAATGATGATGCTGATGATGATGATGATGATGATGAGGACAGCTTGTCCTCCGGAACAACTGGCTCTGCTAGCAAGACCGGGCGGTCCAGTGGTAGCGATTCATCGGACTACTCTTCCACGTCAAGTGAAGGTTATTCGCCCGACGCTAATGTGGACTCGACTTCTCCTGTCAAGAAGAAGAAGTCGGCAGAATAGTGTCTTTGTTTTTAACTTCATTTTTGTACAATCGCCGGTCTTTATTTGTTAGCCGGGCGGTTAACTTTTTGTCGAAATATTTAAAGAAATGAATGGAAATTTTACCTGTTTGATCAACCTTTTAGTATCACTTACTTGTGGCTGATGTCTTGTTTCTTTCCTTTCTTTTCACCTTTTGCTTTTTATAATCTAGCCGTGCGGTTACTCTGATCTGAGCATAAGTGATGATTTGATGATCTTGGACGACCTATATTCGAACCGTGCGATTACTCATTTAGGTCTCAGCACATCTGATTCTTGATAATATGAACCATAACATATAGACTCATGCGACTATAATATAGACCGGACGGCTTCTTATCATTCAGATATATTTTATCCTTGCCGATGTAAATAACGAATCATAACTTTTTGTTTTTAAGAGATAGTTCAACTCGATCGATTGAAGAATAATCCGGGCGATCAGATATTTAGATCTTGAGATATCTGACCCAATTAATTGTAAGAGATATGTAATGCCCGCCCGGTTAGAATACAAACCCGAGCAATATATTCAGATCCAGAAATATCCATTTCAAGAGAATGGAGGGATAAATAAACCCGACCGGTCAGAACACGATCCGGGCAATAATATAATTAGCTCCATAAATGTCCAATTTATAATGGATGGATGAACCCGCCCGGTTAGAGTATAATCCGGGCGGTCATATAATTGTCCATAAATGCCCAGCCTATAAAAGATTGTCAGGACCGCCCGGTTAGAATACAACCCGGGCAACCATATAATTATCCAGAAATCCCCCAACTTATACACAATCAGACCGTTCGGTTTGAAAGTTCAGACCACCCGATCTAGGTATCACAACCCTTTATTAGGGTAGAAGAACACCTGTACCTGCTTTAATAATACCTTCCCCGAATGGTTTCATAGAAAACCACAAGAGATGAATACCTTCCTGTAAAGAAAAAAAAGGATAGGCTCAGACGACCAAGTGGGCAGGTGGGCCTTGGCGGCGAACATTGCTTTCCTCAAGTGGTCATAAGAGCTGTAGAAATAAAGAAAAACAAGTACAGACCCAGATGACCAAGTGGGCAGGTGGGCCTAGGCGGCGAACATTGCTTTCCTCAAGTGGTCATAAGGGCTGTAAGCGACTCGACTGCTCTCTTGCCTAGGGCTACAAGCCGAGTTGATCAATTGGGCAGGTGGGCCTAGGCGGCGAACATTGCTTTCCTCAGAGAGATCAACTCAGTTGTGGGTCCCGCTTAGGCATCGCTTGAGAGTACCTTGGAGTATTCGATAGTCACAGACTAAGATGATCAGTTGGGCAGGTGTGGTTATGCCGCGGGGGTTATACCGACATTGCTTTCCTCAGAAGGATCATCGAAGCTGTAATTATATCCCCCTCGGGGCATGATAGAGCCAACATTCACCTAGACCTCCCTTGATGCAGGGGTGTGTCGGATATCAGCCGGGATCCAAGGTTCTGAAGACCACCGCACGGGAATTGGCAAGCTACCACTACACGTGTGCGAAAACTCCCCGCTACACATGATCTTCATGGTTTTATGCTAATGACTACAATCCGAGGGGGTTCGAGCAGAACTTGGCGATGTCTCCGTGGTTCAGTGAGTTTGATATATGAGAAAATGTAGAAAAGAAACATCAGACATGGAGAAGTGTCAGTATGGAGCTTCTTATTTAAAATATCTCAAAAAACTGCAGAAAAGTAAGGAAGATATTTCAAGGATAGAACCGTTTGAGATCGTCGCCACTCCAGGTGCGCGGGATGTCTTCTCCTTCACTTGTTTGGAGGCGATAAGCCCCATTTTTTAATGCCTCCTTGATGATGAAAGGTCCAGCCCAATTAGGATTTAACTTCCCGACATTACCTGCTCGGGCTGCTGCATCAACCTTTTTCAATACGACGTCGCCGACAGTAAAATGCTTTACCCTGACATTTTTGTCAAAGTATTTTGCCATCCTCCTTTTAACTTCTTCTTGCCTTATTGTTGCCTCATCCTGAAGTTCCTCGATTAGATCCAAGCTATACTTGATAGCCTCGTCATTGTATTCTAACCACGCTTCTCCTCCCTCTTTTTCGTACACAACTCTTGGAGTGACCACCTCAAACTCCACAGGAACAACAGCCTCCGAGCCATGAGACAGTTTGAATGGTGTCTCCCCTGTAGCTGAAGATGGAGTAGTACGAAGAGTCCAAAGGATGGAGGGAAGTTGATCTGCCCAGTTTCCTTTCTGATTCCAGACTTTTTTCATCAGGAGCTGCTGGATTCGTCTGTTGGCTGCTTCTACCTGACCATTGGTCCTCGGATGATGTACTGAAGAAAACCGCAGGTCAATTCCAACCTGGTCGCAAAATTTTATCATCTCAGGATTATTGAATTGTGGACCATTATCAGTGACAATTGCCAGTGGAATTCCGTGTCGGCAGACAATTTCTCCCCAGACGAAGTTTCTGATGATTTGGGTAGTAGTTCTTGCCAGTGCCTTAGCCTCAATCCACTTGCTAAAGTAGTCAATCATCACTATGATAAAGCGGCGCTGACCGCTAGCCATTGGAAAGGGTTCGATGAGATCCATCCCCCAAACTGCAAAGGGCCAGGGCGCCGTTATTGACCTAAGCGACTGAGCGGGCAGATGCTGAAGAGGAGCGAACTTTTGGCACTGCACACACCGCCTGGCAAATGCTTCAGCATCCTTTCTCATGGTCGGCCAAAAATATCCCTGCCGCAGGATCCTCTTTTCTAAGGTTTTTGCCCCTGAATGGCTACCACATTCCCCAGAATGAACTTCCTGAAGTACGATAGGGATCTCTTCTTCTGAAACACATCGTGCTGAGGGGGAAATCAAAGTTTTTCTGTAGAGTACTCCTGCTATTAGATAATAATATGCCGCCTTTCTTTTGAATCTTCTCCGATCTTTGATGGAATGGTGAAACTCCCCTTTTGATAGGAACAATTCATAAGGATCCTTCCATGAAGGATTATGATCAATTTGCATGAGTTCTGCCTCGTCTATTGCCGGATGAAAGAGTTCAAAGGTCACTCCCCCTGATGAAAGACCGAACTTCGACAATTCATCTGCCTCCTCATTTTGCGTTCTTGGGATGTGCTCGATAATAAATGACTTGAATCTTCCGATTTCCTTTTTGGCTAATAGCAGATACTTTCGCAGAATCGGCTCCCTTGTCTCATAATTTCCCAAGACCTGGGAAGCCATTACCAATGAATCAGTCCTAACATGTACATATTCTATACCCAACTCTTTCGCGAGCCTTAGCCCAGCCAGAAGTGCTTCATATTCTGCCTGGTTATTCGTAACTGGGAAGAAGAACTTGATAGCTTGCTCCAGCCTGATGCCATTTGGACTGATCAACACTACTCCGGCTCCCACGGAGTTTTTGCCAGAAGCCCCATCCACATAAATGATCCAAGCCAGAGGAGATCGTACTACCTGTTCTGGATTAAGCTCTGTTGTATCTACCAGGAAGTCTGCCAAGATTTGCGCTTTGATTGCTGTTCGGGGGATGTACGATATCTCAAATTCACTTAGTTCAATAGCCCATTTTGCCAACCTCCCTGAATGATCTGGCTTTTCCAGAATATTTTTTAGAGGATGATCTGTAACAACTTGGACGGAATGAGCCTGAAAATAAGGGCGAAGCCTTCGCGCAGACATAACCAAAGCCAAGGCCAGTTTCTCCAGGATCGAATATCTGGTTTCGGCATCCTTAAGGATGTGGCTGACATAGTATATTGGAAACTGCCTCCTCTTCTCTTCCCGAACGAGGACAGAACTCACCGCTTCTGGTCCGACTCCCAGATATAAGAATAGTTTTTCCCCCTCACGGGGACTTTGGAGTAGTGGAGTCGAAGTTAACTGTCCCTTCAGCTGCTCGAAAGCCTTGTTATATTCCTCGCTCCATTCGAACTTTGACCCCTTTCGCAATGTTTTAAAGAATGGGGCACTTTTATCTCCGGATTTAGAGATAAACCTTCTCAATCCTGCCAATCTCCCCCCAAGTTGTTGAACTTCTTTAGTATTTCGAGGAGGGATCATATCAAGGATGGCCTTCACCTTATCTGGATTTGGTGCAAGGCCATCAGGAGTTAAGAGATGCCCAAGAAATTTTCCTTTGTTTGCCCCGAACACACATTTCAATGGGTTCAATTTTAACTTGAACCTCCGTAGAGTAGCGAACGTCTCTACGAGGTCTTCCAAGTGTAATGAGAATGTTTTACTTTTGAGAAGAAGGTCATCAACGTAAACTTCGAGATTCCTGCCCTTTTGATGTTTAAAGACGGTATCCATCATTCTTTGGTATGTTGCACCCGCGTTTTTAAGACCGAAGGGCATTACGAGATAGCAGTAACACCCATCGTTTGTGATAAATGAGGTATGCGGGGTGTCAGGTTTGTGCATTTTAATTTGATGATACCCGGAGAAGGCATCGAGGAAACTCATAAAACCATACCCAACCGCGGAATCAACTAAAACATCTATCCGAGGCAAAGGGTAACAATCTTTAGGGCATGCTTTATTAAGTTTGGTGAAGTCCACGCACATGCGCCACTTCCCACCAGATTTCTTAACCATTACAACATTCGACATCCACGTGGGATATTGAATCTCAGAAATGAAACCCGCTTTTAAGAGTTTGGAAACCTCCTCTCTGATGGGCAACGCCAGCTTGGTCGCCACCTCTCTCTTCTTTTGCTGGACGGGCTTGAACTCAGGAGATACGTTTAGATGATGACAAGCCACGTCTGGATCCACTCCAGGCATATCCTCTGCTGACCAAGCGAAGATATCCAGATTCCCCAACAGACAAGAGATTAGCTCCACTTTCTCCTCCTCTGACAACTCAGCGTTGATGACCAGCTTCTTTTCTGCCCCCTCAGCGATAGGAACTTCTTGGGTCACTTGGGCAGGTTCCAAGTGAGCCCCTTCTCGATCTTTTCCTTCCTTGACGGCCTCTGGAGACTCAGCAACCTCCAGCACCTCATCCATGATCTTGGGAAGCGGAACGTCAGTGATCATGTTGACAGTTCGGACATAGCACTCCCGAGCTACTTTGGGGTTGCTTCTAACCCGATATTGTTTTCCTTCAGCAGCGAACTTGAGGGCAAGGTGAAAGGTGGACACTACCGCCCTATACGCATTGAGAATCGGCCTCCCGAAGATGGCACAGTAATTGCTTGGGGCATCTACTACCACAAAATTGATCAATTTTATCACTCCTCCAAGAGAGACCAGGAGCTTCACTGAACCCTCTACTTCCTTCTTCTCCCCAGAAAAACCGTAGAGGGGCCCATCGGTGGGAAGCAAATGCTTTCCAGTCTTCAGGGCCTCGAAAGTTGGGCGGAAAAGGAGATTGACGGAGCTGCCAGTATCAATCAAGATCTTGTGGACGGTATAGTTTTCGATGACGGCCCTGATAACCACCGCATCATCGAAAGGATTAGCATTGGGGGGAAGGTCATCCTGACCAAACGTGACAATAGTGCTTTCGGGAGGAGAACTTGTAGTGGCTGCCACTTCCTGCTTTAGAACTCTCGCAATGCTGGATTTGCGAGATGATTCCGCTCCAGCTCCCCCATGGATACAATAGATGTCCCCTAAGGGGCCCACATCATTGACTTCGATGCATTCGGTAGAAGGATGGATGTCACCATAATAGCCGGCGTCCTCGACGTCGGCGCATTCCCAGGTTACTTCTACTGTTTCCTTCTCCTTTTTCTTCTCGGTAGTTGGCTCAGCAGTTTTATCTTTCCGAATTAGACCCCGGAGCTTTCCTTCTCCCAGGAGTCTTTCTATGAGCAGACGAAGGGCCCGACAGTCGTCAGTTAGATGTCCCCCCTCTTTATGATATTCACAATAAAGGTTCGGATTCCGATTACGAATATCCGACTTCAGAGGAGCGGGCCTTTTGAAATCTGGCCTCTTTTGTAGAATCTGGACTACCTCGTCCATGGTGACGTTTATGGGAGTGAATGAGTCTTGCGAATCATCATATTGGGTTGATGGAATGACTGGAGGTGGCTGCGCGGCATACTGTTGTAAATATACCGGCATGATTTGTGGAAGGGGAGCGGATGGAGCGGGAGTGATGGCCAACGGTGGTTTCTGATCTTGAAACCGCTGATGGCCCATAAATGGTTGCTTATTTTTGTAGTTCCTCCCCCTTTGGGAGCGGGGTTCGAAGTGGGACTGATTCGATGGTGGATGACGAAAGGATGGATTCGATGGCTCCTTGTCGCTTACCAGCTTCGCGACGTAGTCCGGATTGCTCTTCTCTCCTCTGATAAACATATTTGCCAAACTTATCATCTCCTGATAAGTCTTAGGCTCCCTTATATTTGCTTCGAACTTTAGGGGGCCCTCCTTTAGGCCATGGATGAGGGCAACCCTATACAGCTCCGGGTCCACATTTTGGACTTCCATGATCTCTCTCTGGAATCGATCCACAAAACGAGCCCATGTCTCGCCTTCCCGTTGTTTTATATCGAAAAGGGCCGCCGGGCCGCTCTTTCTTTTCTTTGAGGTGGAGAATCTCAGCAGGAATTCTCTTCACAGCTCCGTGAAACAACGGATCGACCTGGGGTGCAAACCGTAAAACCATTCCCTCGCTTGTCCTTCAAAGGAGGTTACAAGAAGCTTGCACTTGGTTGCATCAGTCAAGGTTCTGAGAGCAACGGCTGACTCGAAAGCTTGTAAATGAACCGTGGGATCAGTCTCTCCATTGAACGCTGGCAGGCGAGGTTCCCTGAAATTATTAGGGGCAGGCTCCCCTCTGACTTCGTCCACAAAGGGAGAGGTCTCTTCCATGTCTTCATATAGAGGAGTAGAGTAATAAGCCGCTGGAGCTGCGGCTATTCGCGGACAAGCCGCCTGATAAGAAGACCGGGCGGCTGCTTCTGGCGGGTAGGGGTGATGAATAGGAACTTCAGGCGGATAGGAGAGACGGGCCGCGCCCTCCTGCGGGTAGGAAAGATGGGCAGCGTGAGAAGTCGCCCCCTGGAAGTCGAGGACTCGAGCTGGCATGTTGTGCGCGGCTTCCTGATAGAAGTTTTCCCTAGCCGCAGGGTCTTCTTGATGGAGCTGGAAATTAGCGGCCTGCGGTAGCGAGTAAGGAGGAGGTGGAGGAAGGACCGGGGTGACCGCCCGGTTAGTCGCGGCTTGTAGCGGAACTAGTCGCTCAGTTAGTATTGCTAAAGTCCGACTGATCTCTTCAAGTCGCTGATCAGTGGCCCTCTGAGCCCGCTCGGCTTCTCTCTTCGACTGCTCCAGGGCTTCCCACAGAGAGTCCTCGCTATGATCGGAGCGGTCTCCAAGGGGGAACTGACGGTCTGACATTATGGCGAAAAGGGATTTCACCGACACTCCGCGATCTGAAGGTCCGCGTGTTTCTGTTGAATCCGAGATCGCACCTCCGAGGGAAACCGGAGGCTGCGGGTTGCCGGTTACTTTTTGTGTAGAAGAATGAGACCGCTAGCAGCGGTCAAGGCCAGACATCGCACCGCCGCGGCAAATGACCACTCCTGCGACGGGCTTTCCTTTGATTAGAAAAAAGTGGTTACAGCGGCTGCAAGTGCAGAAAAAAGAGAAGCCGCCGGTCCAGACAGTCCCCAAGACGTGAAACTCGAGACCGCAGCCCAAACAAGCGAGCTCCTGGATTCGAGTGTGTGTCTTGTGAACAGTGCGCCCCCTATTTATAGGCTTGGGGGCCTGCCCGAATGGGCAGGGATAAAATCAACCGCCTGCCCGAGTACAGGAGAAATGGCAGGCGGTGACAGATGCACAAAGAAGAAAAAAGAAAGAAGTCGCGCGGGTTGGCGCTTGCTCTTCCGACCTGTCTGTTTGAGGCTGGAGGATACCGGACCAAGTCAATGATTCATACCGGGCGGTCTCTGGCTTGAGACCGCGGTCTGTCTTCTGGACATGCTTGGCTGATCTTCAGAAGGTAACCCGGGTGGTCTCTGATCTGAAAACTGTGGCTGTTCTTCCGGGCTTGAATCTTGAATCTCTATGGCAGTACCCGCGCGCCTCCTTCCTGAGACCCGGATAAGTCTTCTTACTTTGGCCCTTGACGATCTTCACTCTTAGGGGGCGGTCCGAACTGACATCAGACCACCACGCCTGGTTTACCTCGAGATGAGAGCTACCGATCCGGAACCCAGCGGCCTGACCCAGCGTTCGCCCGTTCCGAGAGTGATCCACCCGAGAAGCGGTTTTCCGGGTAAACCATTCCGGTTGTCAGATTTTGCCCACCAACACCTTTTCAGAATGAGATCGGAGCCCTGCATCCATGGACAACAAGTTTTACCCATTCTAGTTCGTTTAGTGGTTGATCTACAGTGGGTTGGCAGTGGTAATGTGGGATTAGCTCCAAATGACACAAAACTTCAAACAGACAGAACTCTTGATTCAGTTGCCCATTTTTGCCCACAATACCTTTAGAATGAGCTCGGAGGCCTACATCCAGTGGAGAGTAGGATAGTAACCATTCAGTTCAATTATTGTTCGCTATACTTGGTTCTAGTGGTTATGCGGGTTGGTAATAAGGTATTTAGCTTGAAAGGAGACCTAATCTTCAAATATCCATAACTTTTGATCCGGTTGTCCGATTTCGCCCACAATCCCTTTTCAGAATGAGATCGGAGCCCAAAATCCATGGAGAACAATTTTAACACATTCAAGCTCGTTTAGAGGTCGATATACAATGGGTTGTACTGGTAAAGATTTAGCTCCAAATGACACATAAATTCAAAATGAAAGAATTTTAGATGCGGCTTGTAGTGAAAGTAAGAGATTTAGCTAAAAATGACACTCAAACTTTAAACATCAATAACTTTTGATCTGTTTGTCTAGCTTTTACCCCCACAACACCTTTTAGGAATGAGCTCGGAGCCCTACATTCATTGAAGCACAAGTTTTACCCATTGCAGCTCATTTATTGTCGATATTGTTGAGTTGAAATCGCACCTCCGAAGGAAATCGGAGGCTGCGGGCTGCCGGTTACTTTTTAGGTGGAGAAACAAGACCGCTAGCAGCGGTCAAGGCCAGACTTCGCCCGTCACGGCGAATGCCACTCCTGTGATGGGGCTTTCCTTTGATTAAGAAGAAGCGGTTACAAACAAGGGCGTGTTATAATTGCAGGAAAGCTGAAGCCGGCCGGTTTAGACAGTTCGCAAGACGGGAAACTCGAGACCACAGCTCAAACAAGCGAGCTCCTGGATTCGAGAGTGCGTGCCTTGGTAACGTTGTCACCACCTATTTATTAGCTTGGGGGCCTGCCCGAACGGGACAGGGATAAAGTAACCGCCTGCCCTAGGGGTACAGGAGAAACGGGCCAGGCGGTGACGAGATACAGAAGGGAGAAAGAAGAGAAGCTGCGCGAGTTTGGCGGCTTGGGCTCCCGGTCTTCTTTTAGCTTGGCCTGAAGATGTAGTGACCAAGGCGAAGGTACAACCGGGGCGGTCTCTGACCAGAGACCTGCGGCTTGCCTTTGGGACTTGTTTTGGCTGATCTTCATGATGCAACCCGGGCGGGTCTCTGACCAGAGACCGCGGCTTGCCTTTGGAAACCTGGCCTTGGATTATCTTCAGCCTTCGATGTGGTCTGAGATCATATCAGCCCGCACGTTCAGTGTTGGTCGATTCTACATGACCTTTGCTGAAGCCGAACTGGGAGATCTCAGTCCTCAGAACGCCCGGGCCTGTGAAGAAGTACTATTTCGAAAGCGGTCTTTTTGGGTAAACATAATCCCCGCATATTTTCAAACTCCAAAGAGGATTTCGAAAAATTCAGTTCTACCCGCAAGACCGCGCCCGACTTGCAATCATCTCTATTAAAGTTCCTGGAGTTTCTTTCCTCTGCATAATTCTTCGGAGATCACGGGGCGTTACTCGCCAATCGCGGTTAGGATTTTTCAAGTCTGCACTCCTTTGATTAGAATGGACTTCCTCGATTTCCTTCAAAACCCGCGTTGATAAGGGGGGAGACCGGAAGAAGGTCGAAGAGCGAAAAGATAGGATGCTCGAGGAAAAAGAGTCATCGATCGGACAAAGCCGGGCGGTCTCCAAAAGTAGAAACTTCCGGATCTAAGAAGAATACTGAGGAAAAAGGACTGCAGAGGGAGAGAAAAGCTAGCCCGAAGAACTGTTGGCCAAGAAAGGGCTATGGAGAAGGAGACAGCCAAAGTAAAAGCCGCAAGAGAAGAAGTGGAAAGGGCCAAAGCCGCCGAAGAAAAGGTGGCCAAGACCAAAGCCGCCGAGGAAGAGGCGGCCATACCTAAAGCCGCTGAAGAAGAGGCGGCCAAAGCTAAAGCCGTCCGAGGAAGAGGCGGCCAAAGCTAAAAGCCGCCGAGGAAGAGGCGGACAAATCTAAAGCCGCTGAAGAAGAGGCGGCGAAAGCTAAAAGCCGCCGAGGAAGAGGCGGCCAAGGCAAAAGCTGCCGAGGATGAGGCGGCCAAGGCCAAAGCTGTCGCGGAAGAGGAAGCGGTCAAGACCTTGGGCGGGCCCATTCTACACCTTCCTTTGACATGGATTTTACTCTATCAGGGACTCCTCTCAAAAAACTGAATGTTGGAGAAGAAGGAGAAGTTGTTTCTTCCAGGCCGGACGGGTCGCCTACCCCACCGATTCTAATTCTTGATGATCCAGCCCTTCAAGGCAGGCCGACCCGGAGTCGGGGAAGAAGAAGAGAAAAAGGGGGCTATTCGTCAGCCGAGCGAATTGCTAAGAAGCTCCAAAAGTTGAAGGCTAAGAATAGGGCCTTTAATAAGCCGACGACAGGCCTGTCTCCAAAGTAATCCGCGCGTGAAGGAGGAATCGATCCCCCCAATACCCCTCTTGCCAAGTCGGGCGATCTTGTGCCAGAATCTGCGAACAGTGTGTCAATCGGGGCATCCTCAGAGGAATGGATGATTTCCTGAACAGAGATAAGTTACTTGATAGCCCCGCGATCTTGAGCCGAACTGTTTCCCCTGACGAAAATACTGGTGACTCTGAGAAGGCCGCACGAGAAGAGAAAGACCGGACACTAGCCGGTCTGCGCTTAATGGCATAAAAGCGAAGAAGATACGGGCGCATAGCAGGCTGCAGCTGCCCCGACCCATTCGCTCCAGGTAAGCCCTGGTGCGAGTTACGAATTTGGTCCGTTTCTTCATTCCGCGTCCCCGGAAAAAAGCAAAACAAATTGTTGTTGAATCCGTCGCGAGTTTCTTCCCTCCTCTGACTCAAACGTTGGCCGCCAGGACGAAGGAACAATGAACGGATATTGCGAGAATAATGTCGGAGAATGGATCCGGAACAGTTGAAGCGGGCCTGTCGTTCAGGCATTTTACCTTATAATCCCTTAATTATTCTATCCGCCTTTGGCTGTGCTAATTACAATTTTTTCTTGTAGACAAATCGGAGGACATAGTAAGACCCGGGCGACCTGATATCTAGTCTTCCCCTCTGCCTCAGATGCCGAATCTTGTGTCGAGATTAAATTCCGGACAGGAGGAGCTAGCCAACTTCCAGCTTCTTCTGAGTAATTTGGAAGTGAAAATAAGAGAGATGGAGCAGAAAGAGGAGGCCGCGCGGTTGCGCTTAGAGGTTGAGAGGGAAGAAATACGAGAGGAGCATCTGATGATTAAGGCCCAGTTAGAGACTTGCGTAGGCCGACCTGGAGGCCGAGAAGAAAAGGCGGCCAGGATGAGAGAGAAAGAGTTGGAGCTCAACTGGAGTCTGAGAAGAAAGCGCGACTTGAAAAGGAGAAAATGCTGATAGACCAGGTCGCTACAATAACCGCGCGCTTTGATAGAGAGAAGAGGGATGTCCTCGAAGTTTGAGGAGGACTGTAAATATTATCAAAACAAATATCTTCGTATAACCAGAGAGATTGGCGAGAACCGGCGCTTGTCTAGTGATGAATGGTCTAGGATGTTGAACCGCCCGGCTGTTGGGAGGGCACTAATCCCTTACCCGTTAGGGCGTCCGACCTACTGTGAATGAGCCCAGCCGGGGCCCCTTCTGCTCGTACGATCCTTGTTGCATGGGTAGAAAGGGACGCCACGCGGCTTCACAGCACTGCTGAATCATATCCACTATCATTCGAGTCAAATCTATGGCCTTCTTATTCAGACTGGCGACCAGGTCGCTCGACTCCATCGTGAATGTTTATCCGGAAGACCGCTTTCAATAGGTTACTCGCAGACCGTAGCGGTCGGCGGATCCAAGTCACCCGGCTCAGGCTGTACAGGGTCCATCAGCACCAGCTAGCACAGTCCGGGCGGGTCTGACAATAATTCAGACCGCCTCCAAATACTGAAAGATAATCCAAGCCAACAGGGCAATGTCGCGGTCTCAAGTCGGAGATCGCGCAGTTTGTGCCATGGAGACAAGCCAAGGTTCGAGGTCAAAGAACAAGCCGCGGTCTCAAGACAGAGACCGCTCGGATAGCATCGTCGCCTTGGCCGCATCATCTTCAACTTCTGATCAGACAAGTCGAAAGGGCAAGCCGCCGATCCGCGCGGCTTCTTTCTTTTCTCTTTGTGTATCCCGTCACCGCCCTGCCCGTTTCTCCTCTACCCGGGCAGCAGTTATTTTATCCCTGCCCGTTCGGGCAGGCCCCCAAGCCTATAAATAGGGGGCGGCACTGTTCCCAAGACACGCACTCTCGAATCTAGGAGCTCGCTTGTTTGAGCTGCGGACTCGAGTTTCCTGTCTTGCGGATTGTCTGACTCGGGCCGGCTTCTCTTTTCCTGCATTTGTAACCGCCTCATTTTAATCAATGGAAAGCCCATCACAGGAGTGGCATTCGCCGTGACGGGCGAAGTCTGGCCTCGACCGCTGCTAGCGGTCCCATTTTCCTCACCTAAAAAGTAACCGGCAACCCGCAGCCTCCGATTTCCTTCGGAGGTGCGATTTCGGACTCAACAGAAACACGCGACCTTCAGATCGCGGATTGTCGGTGAAATCCTCACCACAATGTCAGACCGTCAGTTCCCCCTTGGAGACCGCTCCGATCACAGCGAGGACTCTTTGTGGGAAGCCCTGGAGCAATCAAGGAGGGAAGCCGAGCGGGCTCAGAGGGCCACTGATCAACGACTTGAAGAGATCACTCAGACTCTAGCAGTGCTAACCGAGCGACTAGTTCCACAGCAAGCCACGGCTAATCATGGCAGTAACCCCGGTTCCTCCTCCACCTCCTCCTTACCCGCTACCGCAAGCCGCTAACTTCCACCCCAGCAAGAAGGCTTTGCGGCTTGGCAAAACTTCTATCAGGAAGCCGCGCACAGCATGCCGGCTCGGGTCCTCGACTTCCAGGGGGCGGCCTCTCATGCTGCCCAAGTTTCCTACCCGCAAGAAGGCGCGGCCGTCATTCCTACCCGCCAGAAGCTGCTGCCCGATCCTCTTACCAAGCGGCTTGCACGCGACTAGCCGCAATTCCGGCGACTTGTTGCCCTGCTCCTCTATATGAAGATATGGAGGAAACTTCTCCCTTTGTGTACGAAGTCCGAGGGGAACCAGCTACTAATAATTTCAGAGAACCTCGCCTGCCAGCTTTCAATGGGGAGACTGATCCCACGGTTCATTTACAAGCCTTCGAGTCAGCCATCGCTCTCAGAACCTTAACTGATGCAACTAAGTGCAAGCTTCTTGTAACCTCCTTTGAGGGACAAGCAAGGGAATGGTTTTTACGGTTTGCACCCCAGGTCGATCCGTTGTTTCGCTGAGCTGCGAAGAGAATTCCTGCTGAGATTCTCTACCTCAAGGAAGAGAAAGAGTGGCCCGGCGGCCCTCTTCGATATAAAACAACGGGAAGACGAGACGTGGGCTCGTTTTGTAGACCGCTTCCAAAAAGAGATAATGGAAGTTCAAAATGTGGATCCGGAGTTATATAGGGTTGCCCTCATCCATGGCTTTAAGGGAGGGCCCCCTAAAATTCGA
This sequence comes from Dactylorhiza incarnata, assembly GCA_033032865.1. Lineage (NCBI taxonomy): Eukaryota > Viridiplantae > Streptophyta > Magnoliopsida > Asparagales > Orchidaceae > Dactylorhiza > Dactylorhiza incarnata. Next base: position 35,385 of record JAWHQI010001374.1, read on the forward strand.
AGCAAATGTAAGGGAGCCTAGGACTTATCAGGAAATGATAAGTTTGGCAAATATGTTTATCAGAGGAGAGAAGAGCAATCCAGGCTACGTCGCGAAACTGGTAAGCGACAAGGAGCAGTCAAATCCATCCTTCTATCATCCGCCATCAAATCAGTCCCACTTTGAACCTCGTTCCCAAAGGGGGAGAAACTACAAAAATAAGCAACCATTTATGAGCCATCTGCAGTTTCAAGATCAGAAACCACCATTGGCCGTCGCTCCCGCTCCATCCGCTCCCCTTACGCAAATCATGCCGGTATACTTACAACAGTATGCCGCGCAGCCACCTCCAGTTATTCCATCCACTCAATATGATGAATCGCAAGAGTCCTTCACTCCCCTAAACGTCACCATGGACGAAGTGGTCCAGATTCTACAGAAGAGGCCAGATTTCAAAAGGCCTGCTCCTCTGAAGTCGGATATCCGCAGTCGAAATCCGAATCTCTATTGCGAATATCATAAAGAAGGGGGCATCTGACCGAAGACTGTCGGGCCCTTCGTTTGCTTATAAAGAGACTCCTTGGAGAAGGAAAGCTCCGGGGTCTAGTTCGGAAAGATACAACTACTGAGCCAATTACCGAGAAGAAAAAGGAGAAGGAAACAGTAGAAGTGACATGGGAATGCGCCGACATCGAAGACGCCGGCTGCTGTGGTGACTGGATCCTTCTACCGAATGCTTCGAAGTCGATGATGTGGCCCCTAAGGGGACATCTATTGTATCCATGGAGGAAGCTGGAGCGGAATCCTCTCGCAAATCCAGCATCGCGAGAGTTTTAAAGCAGGAAGTGGCAACCACCTCAAGTTCTCCTCCCGAAAGCACTATTGTCACCTTTAGTCAAGATGATCTTCCCCCCAATGCCAATCCTTTCGACGATGCGGTGTTCATCAAGGCCGTCATCGAAAAATATACAGTCCACAAGATTCTGATTGATACCGGCAGCTCCGTCAATCTCCTTTTCCGCCCGACTTCGAGGCCCTGAAGACCGGAAAGCATTTGCTTTCCACCGACTGGCCCCTCTACGGTTTTTCTGGGGAGAAGAAGGAAGTAGAGGGTTCAGTAAAGCTCCTGGTCTCTCTTGGAGGAGTAATAAAGTTGATCAATTTCGTGGTAGTAGATGCCCTGAGCAACTACTGTGCTATCTTCGGGAGGCCGATTCTCAATGCGTATAGGGCAGTAGTGTCCACCTTTCACCTTGCCCTCAAGTTCGCTGCCGAAGGAAAGCAGTATCGGGTCAGAGTCAACATGATCACTGACGTTCCACTTCCCAAGGTCGTGGATGAGGTTTTGGAGATTGCTGAGTCTTCAGGGGCCGTCGAGGAAGGAAAAGATCGAGAAGGGGCTCACTTGGAACCTGCCCAAGCGACCCAAGAAGTTCCTATTGCTGAAGGGGCAGAAAAAGAAGCTGGTCATCAACGGTGAGTAGCCCAAGGAGGAGAAAGTGGAGCTAATCTCCTGCCTGCTAGAAAATTTGGATATCTTCGCTTGGTCAGCGGAGGATATGCCAGGAGTGGATCCAGACGTGGCTTGTCATCATCTAAACGTATCTCCTGAGTTCAAGCCCGTCCAACAAAAGAAGAGAGAAGTGGCAACCAAGCTGGCATTGCCCATCAGAGAGGAGGTTTCCAAGCTCCTGAAAGCTGGTTTTATTTCTGAAATTCAATATCCCACGTGGGTGTCGAATGTTGTAATGGTTAAGAAATCTGGTGGGAAGTGGCGCATGTGCGTGGACTTCACCAAACTTAATAAAGCGTGCCCTAAAGATTGCTACCCTTTGCCTCGGATAGATGTCTTAGTTGATTCTGCGATTGGGTATGGCTTTATGAGTTTTCTCGATGCTTTCTCAGGGTATCATCAAATTAAAATGCACAAACCTGATATCCCGCATACTTCATTTATCACAAACGATGGGTGTTACTGCTATCTCGTAATGCCCTTCGGTCTTAAAAATGCGGGCGCAACGTACCAAAGAATGATGGATACCGTCTTTAAGCCTCAAAAGGGCAGGAACCTTGAAGTTTACGTTGATGACCTCCTTCTAAAAAGTAAAACATTCTCATTACACTTGAAAGACCTCGTAGAGACGTTCGCTACTCTACGGAGGTTCAAGTTAAAATTAAACCCGTTGAAATGTGTGTTTGGGGCAAACAAGGGAAAGTTTCCTGGGCACCTCTTAACTCCTAACGGTCTTGCACCGAATCCGGATAAGGTGAAGGCCATCCTTGATATGATCCCTCCTCGAAATGCTAAAGAAGTTCAGCAACTTGGGGGAAGATTGGCAGGATTGAGCAGGTTTATCTCCAAATCCGGAGATAAAAGTGCCCCTTCCTTTAAGGTACTACGAGGGGGATCAAAGTTTGAATGGAGCGAGGAGTGTAACAAGGCTTTTGAGCAGCTGAAAGAACAGTTAACCTCAACTCCACTACTCCAAAGTCCCCGTGAGGGGGAAATGTTATTCTTATATCTGGGAGTCGGCCCGGATGCGGTAAGTTCTGTCCTCGTTCGGGAGGAAAAGAAGAAGCAGTTTCCAATATACTATGTCAGCCATATTCTAAAAGATGTAGAAACCAGATACTCGATCTTGGAGAAACTGGCCCTGGCCTTGGTTATGTCTGCGCGAAAGCTTTGCCCTATTTTCAAGCTCATTCCATCCAAGTTATTACAGATCATCCTTTAAAAAATATTCTTGAAAAGCCAGATCATTCAGGGAGGCTAGCAAAATGGGCCATTGAACTAAGCGAATTTGAGATATCCTACATCCCTCGGACAGCGATCAAAGCGCATGTTTTGGCAGACTTCTTGGTAGATACAACAGAACTTGGTTCCGAACAGGCGGTGCAATCTCCTTTAACTTGGGTTATTTACGTGGATGGGGCTTCTGGCAGAAACTCTGTGGGAGTCGGAGTAGTATTGATCAGCCCGAATGGCATCAGGCTGGAGCAGGCTATCAAGTTCTTCTTTCCAGTTACAAATAACCAGGCAGAATACGAGGCACTATTGGCAGGGTTGAGACTTGCGAAAGAGCTGGGCATAGAACATGTACATGTTAGAACTGATTCGCTGGTAATGGCCTCTCAGGTCTTGGGAAATTATGAGACAAGGGAGCTGATTCTGAGGAAATATCTACTGCTAGCTAAAAGGGAAGTCGGAAGATTCAAGTCATTCATCATTGAGCATATTCCGAGGACACAAAATGAGGAGGCGGATGAGTTGTCCAAGTTCGGTCTTCCGTCCGGGGGAGTAACATCTGAACTCTTTCATCCGACAACAGATGAGGCAGAACTCATGCAAATTGATCATAATCCTTCGTGGAAGGACCCTTACGAGCTATTTCTCTCCAAAGGGGATTTCCATCATTCCATCAAATATCGGAGAAGATTCAAAAGGAAGGCGGCATATTATTATATGATAGCAGGAGTCCTTTATAGAAAAACTTTGATCTCTCCCTCAGCACGATGCGTGTCGGAGGATGAAATCCCAACCATACTCCAGGAAGTTCACTCAGGGGAGTGCGGTAGTCATTCAGGAGCAAAGACTCTGGAGAAAAGAATCTTAAGGCAGGGGTATTTTTGGCCAACTATGAGAAAGGATGCTGAAGCATTTGCCAAGCGGTGTGTGCAGTGCCAAAAGTTCGCTCCTCTTCAGCATTTGCCTGCTCAGTCACTCAGATCAATAACTGCGCCATGGCCTTTTGCCGTATGGGGAATGGATCTTATGGGACCTTTCCCAATAGCCTGTGGTCAACGTCGTTTTATCATTGTGATGATCGATTATTTCAGTAAGTGGATTGAGGCAAAAGCATTAGCAAAAACTACTACCCAAATTGTCAGAAACTTCGTCTGGGGAGAAATCGTCTGCCGGCATGGAATTCCACTGGCAATCGTCACTGATAATGGCCCACAGTTCAATAATCCGGAGATGATAAGCTTTTGTGATCAGGTCAGAATTGATCTTCGGTTTGCCTCAGTACATCATCCAAGGACCAATGGTCAAGTAGAGGCAGCAAACAGGCAAATCCGACAGCTTTTGATGAAAAGGGTCTTGAATCAAAGAGGGAATTGGGCGGACCAACTTCCTTCCATCCTTTGGACTCTTCGTACTACCCCGTCTTCAGCTACCGGGGAGACACCATTCAAATTATCTCATGGCTCAGAAGTTGTTGTTCCTATAGAATTTGAGGTGGTCACTCCAAGAGATGTATACGCCAAAGAAGGAGGAGAATCATGGATAGATGAAAACGATGAGGCTATCATGTATAGTCTAGATCTGATCGAAGAACTTCAGGATGAGGCAACAATCAGACAGGAGGAAGTTAAAAGGAGAATGGCAAAATATTTTGACAAGAATGTCAGAGTGAAACAATTTACAGTTGGGGATTTGGTACTAAAGAAGGTGGATGCTGCGGCCAGGTCCGGCAACGTCGGAAAACTAGATCCTAATTGGACCGGACCCTTCATCATCAAAGAAGTACTGAAAAACGGGGCTTATCGCCTTCAGACGAGTGAAGGAGAAGACATCTCACGCACCCGGAGCAGTGACGATCTCAAACGGTTCTATCCTTAGAATGTCCTCTTTTATTCTCTTACATTCATTGGATATTTTAATGAAAATCCCTATACTGACACTTCTTCATGTCTGATTTTTTCCTTTTATACTTTTTTATACATCAAACTCACTGAACCACGGAGACATCGCCAAGTTCCGCCTGAACCCCCTCGGATTGTAGTCATTAGCATAAAACCATGAAGATCACGTGTAGCGGGGAGTTTTCACACACGTGTAGTGGTAGCTTACCAATTCCCGTGCGGTGGTCTTCGGAACCTTGGATCCCGGCTGATATCCGACACACCCATGCATCAAGGGAGGTCTAGGTGAATGTTGGCTCTGTCATGCCCCGAGAGGGATATAGTTACAGCTTTGATGATCTTTCTGAGGAAAGCAATGTCAGTATAGCCCCCGCGGCAAAACCACACCTGCCCAACTGATCATCCTAGTCTGTGACCATCGAATACTCCTAGGTACTCTCAAGCGATGCCTAAGCGGGACCCACAACTGAGTTGATCTCTCTGAGGAAAGCAATGTTCGCCACCTTGGCCCACCTGCCCAATTGATCAACACGGCTTGTAGCCCTAGGCAAAGAGAGCAGTCGAGTCGCTTACAGCCCTCATGACCACTTGAGGAAAGCAATGTTCGTCGTCTAGGCCCACCTGCCCACTTGGTCATCCGGGTCTGTACTTGTCTTTTTCTTTATTTCTACAGCTCTTATGACCACTTGAGGAAAGCAATGTTCGCCGTCTAGGCCCACCTGCCCACTTGGTCATCCGGGTTTGTACTTGTCTTTTTCTTTATTTCTACAGCTCTTATGACCACTTGAGGAAAGCAATGTTCGCCGCCGAGGCCCACCTGCCCACTTGGTCATCTGAGTCTGTAGCCATCTCTTATTGCATTACAGGGAATTATCTCACCTTATATGGTTAATATAGACCATTTAGAGAAAAGAGCAGGATATCACAAGCCGGCCGACTTGACACTCAAACCGGGCGGTCTAAATAAGCGGGTATCATGACTTTCAGGCGGTCTGGTTATTAAACCGGGCGATCTAAATAAGCAGGTACCATGACTTTCAGGCGGTTTGGTTATTAAACCGGGCGATCTAAATAAGCAGGTTCCGAAGATGTCATGCGGCCTGGTTTTCAGAACGGGCGGTTTGAAGCAGATGGGATATCATTAAATATCACAAGGCAATTATGATTCTCATTTCAAATGTCAAACCTACTAATCGTATAAATTCTATACAGTCTGTGCGGGTTGTCAGCTAATACTATATAAGGCTCACATAAATTGTCCGGATTAAATATTAATCGCACGGTCTGTCAACTAATTTTCTTGCGACTTGATATTCTGTCTTGCAAATCAATTATGTAAAGCCAGGTTATGGTCGCGCGTCTTGATTATTTTCAATTCCCTGGTTGATTATCAGTTACCTTCACGGGCGTGAGACTTGCAGCAATCTTAGTTGCAAATCGCTTGAGCTAAAAAACTGACCGCTCGGTCTGTTGATGGTTTTTATGACTTGGCATTCTTTATCCGGGAAAGCAAGTATGCAGGGTTTAGTAACAACCGCGCGGCTTGATTATGTTCGGTCTCCTGGATATCTTAATGCATTCATAATAAGATAGCACCTTCTTGGGATGAATCGAATCAATTTGATCTGGATTGAAGAAAGCAAGCTATGAGAATTTGTTTCTGCTAAAAACTATTTTACCGGAATCTTATGAAGATCATTATCCTAACCGGATAAGTTAATATTAAGTCGCACGGCTTGGTTAGAAGGGTCAATTATTTAAACAAAAAAAGAGGTCGCAAACAATCACAAGTTAGTCGCAAAAAGTAGACAGATAGACAGGTAAAAGCTTTCCATTCCATTGTCAAAACATTCTTTACATTAAACTTCAAACCGACCGGCTAACAAAATCAAGCCGTCGGCTAATCAAAATAAAAAGCAAAAATACAACTACTGATTATTCGACTTGAGTTTCTTAGATACAGGAGCACTCGAGTTTTCGCTGCCACCAATTGAAACATCAGGAGAATAACCCTCGCTACCCGACGAGGATGAGCTGCTCAATTCACCCGACTTGCGCTCAGCCTCTTCTTCGGAATAGCTGGATTCAGACTCCGAGCCACTCTCACCAATCTTAGCCGCTGCGGGTTCTTCGGCCTCATCATCCCCGTCGTCGCTCTCCTCTGAACTAGATCCATCGGCTTTGTTCTTTCCTTTGGCTTTTCGCCTGATCTTCTCTAACTTCTTTTGCAAAATCGGGTAGGCGTCAGAGAAGGTAAAATGCTCGAAACCAGGTGCGAACGCTTTGAGCTCCCACAGGCGGTTAAAAGCATTGTCGATACCCTCGGCGACATGAGGGAAAAGTTCCTGTTGATAAACCGGATCGGTTTCATCATACTTTGCCTGCAAAAAAGAGTAAGGTAAGAGACCGCGCGGTTTGAGAAATTCAGAAGGACGGCTGGCCAGGTGATAACTTACCAATTCGGCTTCCTTTAGCCGCACATTCTCCTTCTTCAATTTGGCAATTTCCTTCTCTAGGTGATCATTTGCTCTAATCAACCTTTTGAAGGTCATTCCCATAAAGACATTGGTGATGAGGCTCTCGGCACCAACCCGTGCGGCCTCCCTGGCGAGCTCTTCCTCGGGAATCCTCCTCAGCCTCCTGAAGTTCCGTCGGCCGAACATGGCAATACTAGCGGTCTCGGCATGCCGGCCCGACTTCTCATTCGTCCAATGGGGGAGCACGGTAGAGACCTGAACACCGTCACCGTCCGGATGCCATGTCAAGACCGCGCGGCCTTTTAAATCCTTCACCTTGCTGAAGGAACGAAGGGCGGAAAAGTCGCCCGAAGAGGCCGAATCCTCCCCGTCGGATGGCAACGGATTGTTCCTGACTTGTCTTTTTTTCTTCTCCGTTTGAGTTAAGATTAAATCGGACGGGCTGACCTGCTTGTTAGCAGGGACAATGGCTTCGACTACAAGAAAGAGGAAAGGGTCAACACAAATGACCGAGCGGTCAATATTGAAGTTGGAAGCGGGTTAAAGGAAAGCTTACTATCTTCAGGCCGAACGTTCTCTAGCTCGGCAAGTAGCGGGATGTAGTAACTTGCGTTAAGCCGCTCATCCTCGAGAAGCTTGCAGGTTTTCTTCTCGACCTCGCTTATTGCGACCTGTTGAAAGGCCTCCTCCGGCCGCACTTGCGGATTCGGGTTCAACAGGCCAAGTCGGTCTTCGAAGATCAAGTACCTCTCCGACCAGGCTGTGACCTTATTCGCAAGTTTAACCATCTTCAACCCGCGGCAGCCGAAGTAGAGGTGGCCTTTGAAGATATTCGACTCGGAGTCTGGGATGGCCCTCACCGAGAATATCTTCCGGAAAAGGTCCATAGAGAAGCGGACTCTCTCAGACCGCAGGTAGGAGATGAAGCTGCAAATCCCGGCCATCGAGTTAGGACAAATTTGGCCGGGTACAACTCCATAATGGTCAAAGATCGTGGCGAGCTCAATCGAAATGGGGAACTTGAAGCCACAATCGAAATGGTCGATTGGGATCGCGATCTGGTTTGGCCCGGAAGAATTCATCCGCTCGTCACGGAGCGGAAGTCGCGCGAGCAGCGGGCTGTCAGTCATATGTTTCTCAACGAATTCGTCCAGTTCGGCCTTTGTCAAACGGCATTCATTGAGGTCTGCTGAGTGAAAGGCTACAGCGGCTTCAGAACGGGTAGCAGAAGTCTTGGCAGGTCGTTGCGGCTGGCGCTTTGCTCCCATCTTCAAGTTTTGGTAAGAAGACTTTCGGAAGGGCGCTACTTATAGGAACAGCTGATCTGCGCTTAGCAAGGGTCAAATCATGGCTAGACCAGTCAACCTGTATGGGTACATCACCACAAAAGCCAACCACAAAGACAAGTATAATTCAAACAAGCGAATTAAAAAATAACAAGAACAAGCAGATCGGTTTATGTAAAGTAACCCACAGGCATCAATCAACACAGCAAGAAGGCAAAGGAATAAATCCGAATATTTAGGCCGCACGGCCTGGAAGACAGATCGAACATTATAGAGTCAGATTCAAGCAGTTGTCCAAGGGACCGAATAGAAATGTTATTACAAACTAATATCTAAGAGCCACTCATTACGGACGGGTATCACTCGTTCATCCTCCCTGTGGAGTCGCGCGACATGATCGCCGATCTTAAGCACAGTTCCTTGCATTTGGTTCATGTTGTGATTAAGGCGGTTGATCATGATATGAAGCCGCGCGGCATCTCTCTCTACTCGCGCCGCAGGGATCACGCGAGTAGGCAAGGCCGCTGCGGACTCATGAACACTAGCAACTAGGTGGATCGCCCCGGCTTCAGGAAGAGATGAGCTCGTTCCTGCATCCGGGCGACGTGACCCACGCCGGCCTTCGTCAACCACATTAATAGGGCGCCGACTTCCGCCGGCCTCCCTTGCCAAATGAAGGTATCTATCCCTATAATAGGCGCAGTCCTCTTCGAGCTTGCGGACTTCTTTCTTTCCACGATCAACCCGGGCGGTCAGGGCAGCCACCTGGTCTTGCTGCGCCTTTTCCTTCTCTCGGCGCTCTCTCCGCTCGGCCTCCAAGGCTGTCCGGCTCTCCTTCCGTTAGGCTTCCAACTCAGCCCGAAGAGCGGCTTTCTCATCTTGGGCGGCCTTCTCTCTTTCCTCAAGGGCCCTCAACTGCTTTGAAAGAGCTTCAAGATTCCTTTGAAGACGTCCCATCTCATCCTCCATCCGGCTATCTGGTACAACCCGGGATCCCGACAAAAGCGGATCAAGCGGAGGGAGATAGGACACCAGCTCGCCCGGCTTCGGAATAGAGTCACGATCATCTGCAATAAGAAAAAGCAGTCAGAAAGTGTTCAAAAGGAGATCACTCTCTTCGAAACTTCCTCGCTTACAAGCCGCGGCGGTTTGGGTTGAATTCGGGCGGACAGGTCGCCTTGCCTGCTCGGTATCAAACTTTCGGCGTTGTTCTCTCCACGATCTCTCGCTTTGCCTCCGCCTAGCAGTGGAAAATTGAGCGGCGGAGGGAAAGAAGCTGGGCGACGGGTTTAACAACAAAGCGCGCGACTTGTTTCGGGGCCGCGGCTTGAAAAAATGAACGGGGAGGTAACCCGCTTCCTTTTTACCTTGCAGCAGAAGGTTGGGTGGCGGCGGTGGCGGCCTAGAAAGTTGATCTCTTACTCGCTCCGCCTTCACCTGCATAAACCGCAGACCTGTCATCACGGTATCTTCGGGTGCCGGTACGATTTTTTCGGTCCCCTTAGTGCTGGTCGCAACCTCAGGAAGGATGGCCTCCTTAAGGCTGGTCGCATCCTCAGACAGGGCGGCTCTTTTCTCTTCGGGCGGGTTGGCAGCTTGTAGTTCGGAAGAAGTTCTCAGCTGATCGTCTTGCTTCTGAAGGGAATCAAAATCCCTAAGGATGTCACTTACAGAAATGCTATGAGCGTCGACAGGAGCCTGGTCGTTCGACAGGGGGGAGGGAGTAACCACGCCCTCCGAGACTTCATTCTCGCGTGACTTCCCTTGCAGGCTGTCCGCTTTCGGTCTCCCAGACGCTGCATTGTTCTTGGCCTTTAGCCTCTTCATCTTCTTCAGAAGCCTGTCCGCCGCGGACTCCTCCTTCCTCTTTTTCGACTTCAGGGCGGCCGGCTTTTCCGGGCTATCCTTGATGTCGACTACTAAAGCTTGCTGGTCGCTCGGCTTGGGGGAGTCAACTGCCTCCCCCCCTTCATCTCTTATTTTTAGATGAAAAACGCCAGACGGGGTGACCTCCATCTTAAAAGACTCATCACCGCCGCTCTTCGGGGCGACGGTCTCCAAGTCTGTCTTATCCGGCGTGGGAGGCGGCTTGTTGCCTTTTTCAGAGAAGGTTGGGGGATCAGCTGGGGGTGGGTTCGGACAATTCGCCTTTTCAGTCGACAAGTCGACCGTCTGCTCGGGAAGCAGGTCGGTTGGCTTATTCGCCTCCTTTTTTGACGAGTCAATTGCCAGCCCGGCAGGCGGGTCGGTCGGCTTACTCGCGGAAGCAATTGTTACTGTCTTATCAGGCCGCGTCGCCTTTTTCTTCCTCTTATCTTTCGAGCGGTCTCTCTCGCGGTTTTTTCCGGGCTTCTCAAGAACTTCGAGCTGGGCCATTAAGTCCACCATCTTTTTCGGGCTGTTCAACCCGAAAGTTCTAACCGCAATAGGCGAGTAGTGACTCGTGGTAGCGATGGAGTTATGCCAGAATCGAAGCTTCTGGAACATTTATAACCAACAGGGTGAAGTCGGTGCGGTCTCCGACTAGAACTGATATTTTCGAAATTTTCTCGGAAATTTAAAAATATGCGGGGATTATGTTTATCCGGAAGACCGCTTTCAATAGGTTTACTCGCAGACCGTGCGGTCGGCGGATCCAAGTCACCCGGCTCAGGCTGTACAGGGTCCATCAGCACCAGCTAGCACAGGCCGGGCGGTCTGACATAATTCAGACCGCCTCCAAATACTAAAGATAATCCAAGCCCAAGTCCAACAGGGCAAGTCGCGATCTCAAGTCGGAGATCGCGCAGTTTGTGCCATGGAGACAAGCCAAGGTTCGAGGTCAAAGAACAAGCCGCGGTCTCAAGACAGAGACCGCTCGGATAGCATCGTCGCCTTGGCCGCATCATCTTCAACTTCTGATCAGACAAGTCGAAAGGGCAAGCCGCCGATCCGCGCTGCTTCTTTCTTTTCTTCTTTGTGTATCCCGTCACCGCCTGCCCGTTTCTCCTGTACCCGGGCAGGCGGTTATTTTATCCATGCCCGTTCGGGCAGGCCCCCAAGCCTATAAATAGGGGGCGACACTGTTCCCAAGACACGCACTCTCGAATCTAGGAGCTCGCTTGTTTGAGCTGCGGACTCGAGTTTCCCGTCTTGCGGAGGCTTCTCTTTTCCTGCATTTGTAACCGCCTCATTTTAATCAAAGGAAAGCCCGTCACAGGAGTGGCATTCGCCGTGACGGGCGAAGTCTGGCCTCGACCGCTGCTAGCGGTCCCATTTTCCTCACCTAAAAAGTAACCGACAACCAGTAGCCTACGATTTCCTTCGGAGGTGCGATTTCGGACTCAACAGAATCGAAGACCACCATCTTTTTCGGACTCAACAGTGAAGATAACCCCCAAGAGCCGCATCAGCCGTGAGCGGCTTTTAACTTTCATGAACTATGTTTGCAATCTTTTCTTGTTCGCTTCTTGGGATGATCTGATGATTTGGATAATATTTTCTTTGGATAATATTTTCTTTTAGCACCTTCTGATGTGCTTATAACCCGTAAGATTTATGCTGAAATTGTTGAATCCGAAATCGCACCTCCGAATGAAATCGGAGGCTGCGGGTTGCCGGTTACTTTTGAGGTGGGGAAAATGAGACCGCTAGCAGCTGTCGAGGCCGGACTTCGCCCGTCACGGAGAATGCCACTCCTATGACGGGCTTTTCTTTGATTAAAATGAGGTGGCTACAGCGGTTACAAGTGCAGGAAAAGGGAAGCCGGCCGGTCAGACAGTCCGCAAGACTGGAAACTCGAGACCGCAGCTCAGACAAGAGAGCTCCTGGATTCGAGTGTGCGTGTCTTAGGAACAGTGCCGCCCCCTATTTATAGGCTTAGGGGCCTGCCCGAACGGGCAGGGATAAAATAACCGCCTGCCCGGATACAGGAGAAACGGGCAGGCGGTGACGGGATACAAAAAGGAGAAAAGAAAGAAGTCGCGTGGCTTGGCGGCTTGCGCTTGCGGTCTGTCTCGTAGAGGGGGCTGGAGATGCTGCAACCAAGGTGATGATGCCACCCGAGCGGTCTCCGTCTTGAGACCGCGGCATGTCTTCTTGGACTTGATTCTCACTGATCTTTACGGTACAATCCGGGCGGTCTCCGTCTTGAGACTGCGGCTTGCCCTTGAGAACGTGGCCTGTCGCCTGGCCTTGAGCCTTATTTTAGCCTTCAAGATGCAACCCGCGCAGTCTCCAGCTTGAGACCGCGAGTTTCCTTCTAGGCTTGGACCCTAATGGCCTCCGACTTGAGACCGCGACTTGCCCTGTTAGACTTTGAGCCTGGATAGTCTTCAATAATTGGAGGCGATCTGAATTGTATCAGACCGCCCGACCTGTGCTAGTTGGTGTTGATGGACTTTGTAAAACCTGAGCCGGTCGACTTGAATCTTCAAACCGCCCGGTCTGCGAATCATTCTATTGGAAGGGGTCTTCTGGGTAAACATGATCCCCGCATATTTTTAAATTTCCGAGAAGATTTCAAAAATATCAGTTCTAGCCGGGAGACCGCGCCGATCTTACCCCGTAGGTTATAAATGCCAGAGGGGCTTCTATTCTGGCATAAATTCATTGCTATCATGAGTCACTACTCGCCTCTTGCGATTAGAACTTTTAGGTTGAACAACCTAAAAAAGATGGTGGACTTAATGGCCCAGCTCGAAGTTCTTGAGAAGCCCGGAAAAAGCCGCGAGGGAGACCGCTCGAAGGATGGGAAGAAGAGAAAGAAGAAGATGACGCGGCCTGACAATTCAGTAACAATCGCTTCCGCGAGTAGGCCAACAAACCCGCCTCCCGAGCTGACAGTTAACCTATCGACTAATAAGGAGGCGAGTTGCCCGAACCCACCCCCGGCTGATCCCCCAGCCCTTTCTGACAAAGGAATCAATTCGCCTCCTCCGCCGGATAAGGCAGACTTGGAGACCGTTCCCCCGAAGGGTGATGGGGATGAGTCTTTCAAAGTGGAGGTCACCCCATCCGGGGTTTTCAATCTAAAAATAAGAGACGAAGGGGGAGAGGCAGTTGACTCCCCCAAGCCGAGCGACCAGCAAGCTTCAGTAGTTGACATCGAGGATAGTCCGGAAAAACCAACCGTTCTGGAGTCAAAAAAGAGGAAGAAAGAGGAGTCCGCAGCGGACAGGCTGCTGAAGAAGATGAAGAGGCTAAAAGCCAAGAACAAGGCAGCGTCTGGGAAACCGAGGACGGACAGCCTGCAAGGCAAGTCGCGCGAGAAGGAAGTCTCGGAGGGCTTGATTACTCCCTCCCCCAAGTTGAACGATCAGGCTCTCGTCGATGCTCATAGCATTTCCGTAAGTGACATCCTCAGGGATTTTGATTCTTTTCAGCAGCAAGATGATCAGCTGAGAACTTCTTCCGAACTGCAGGCTGCCAATCCGCCATGAGAGAAAGGAGCCACCCTATATGAGGATGCGACCAGTCTAAGGAGGCCGTCCTCCCTGAGGTTGCGACTAGAACAGAGAAAATCATACCGGCACCCGAAGATACTGTAATGACCGGTCTCCGACTCATGCAGGTGAAGGCAGAGAGAGTAAGGGATCAGCTGTTCTTATAAGTAGCGCCTTTCTGAAGGTCTTCTTACCGAAATTTCAAGATGGGAGCAAAGCGCCAGCCGAAGCGACCTGCGAAAACCTCTGCTACTCGCTCCGAAGCCGCTGTGGCTTTTCACTCAGCAGACCTCGATGAGTGTCGTTTGACAAAAGCTGAATTGGACGAATTCGTTGAGAAACATATGACCGACAGTCCGTTGCTCGCGCGGCTTCCGCTCCGTGATGAGCGGATGAACTCTTCTGGACCAAACCAAATCGCGATCCCAATCGACCATTTCGATTGTGGCTTCAAGTTCCCTATTTCGATTGAGCTCGCCATGGTCTTTGACCATTATGGAGTTGTACCCGGCCAAATCTCTCCTAACTCGATGGCCGGGATTTGCAGCTTCATCTCCTACCTGCGGTCTGAGAGGGTCCGCTTCTTTATGGACCATTTCCGGAAGATATTCTCGGTGCGGGCTATCCCGGACTCCGAGAATATTTTCAAAGGCCATCTCTACTTTGGCTGCCACGGGTTGAAGATGGTCAACCTTGCGAATAAGGTTACAGCCTGGTCGGAGAGGTACTTGATTTTCGAGGGCCGACTTGGCCTGCTGAACCCAAACCCGCAAGTGCGGCCGGAGGAGGCCTTTCAAGAGGTCGCTATCAGCGAAGTCGAGAAGAAAACCTGCAAGCTTCTCGAGGACGAGCGGCTTAACGTAAGCTACTACCTCCCACTACTTGCCGAGTTAGAGGATGTCCGGCCTGAAGATAGTAAGACTTCCTTCAACCCGCTATCGATTTTAATACTGTCCGCTCGATCTCTTGTGCTGACTCTTCTTTTCTTTTCCAGTCGAGGCCATTGTTCCTGCTAACAAGCCGGTCAACCCGACCGGTTTGGTCTTAACCCAGACGGAGAAGAGAAAGAGGCAAGTCTGGAACAAGCCGCTGCCATCTGATGGGGAGGATTCGGCCTCCTCCGACGACTTTTCCGCCCTTCGCTCCTTCAGCAAGGTGAAGGATTTAAAAGGCCGCTCGGTCTTGACCTGGCACCCGGACGGCGACGGTGTTCAGGTCTCTACCGCGCTCCCCCACTGGGCAAATGAGAAGTCGGCCCGGCATGCTGAGGCCGCTAGCATTGCCATGTTCGGCCGACGGAACTTCAGGAGGTTGAGGAAGATTCCCGAGGAAGAACTCGCCCGGGAGGCCGCGCGGGTTGGTGCCGAGAGCCTCATCACCAATGTCTTCATGGGAATGACCTTCAAAAGGTTGATTAAAGCGAATGATCACCTAGAGAAGGAAATTGCCGAATTGAAGAAGGAGAATGCGCGGCTAAAGGAAGCCGAGTCGGTAAGTTATCACCTGGCCAGTCGTCCTTCTGAATTTTTCAGACCGCACGGTCTCTTACCTTACTCTTTCTTGCAGGGAAAGTACGATGAGACCAACCCGGTTTATCAAGAGGAACTCTTTCCTCATGTCGCCGAGGGAATTGACAATGCTTTTAACCGTTTGCGGGAGCTCAAAGGGTTCGCGCCTGGTTTTGAGCATTTTACTTTCTCAGACGCCTACCCGATCTTGCAAAGGAAGTTAGAGAAGATCAGGCGGAAGGCGAAAGGAAAGAACAAAGTCGACGGATCCAGTTCGGAGGAGAGCGACGACGAGGATGATGAGGCCGAAGAACCCGCAGCGGCTAAGAATGATGAGAGCGGGTCGGAGTCCGGATCCAGCGATTCCGAAGGGAGTGGGCGCAAGTCGGTCGAATTGAGCAGCTCATCCTCGTCGGGAAGCGAGGGTTATTCCCCTGACGTTTCAATTGATGGCAACGAACTCTCGAGTACTCCTGCGTCTAAGAAACTTAAGTCGAATAATCAGTAGCTTTATTTTGCTTTTTATTTTGAATAGTCGACGGCTTGATTTTGTTAGCCGGTCGGTTTAAAGCATGATGTAAGAATGTTTTGATAATAGAATGGAAAGCTTTTACCTGTCTATCTGTTTACTTCCTGCGACTTACTTGTAATTGTTTGCGATCTCTTTCTGTGTTAGATAATTGACCCTTCTAACCAAGTCGTGCGACTTAATATTTAACTCGATCGGTTAGGACAATGATCTTCATAGGATTCCGGTAAAGTAATTGTTAGCAAAAAACCTATTCTCATAGCTTGTTTCCTCAATCCGGATCAGGTGGACTTGATTCATCCTGAGAAAGTGTTAACTATAATGTTTCGCTAGATAGTCGATGCGATCTGGATATACAACCGAGCGGATTGGAATCCAAGCTTCTGCATTACGGATGTCTTGTGATAGCCAGGAATTCAAACATAACCAAGCCGCACGGTTGTTACTAGACCCTGCATACTTACTTTTCAGGATAAAGAATGCCAAGTCATAAGAACCATCAACAGACCAAGCGGCCAGTATTTTAACACAAGCGATTTGCAATCATGATTGCTACAAGTCACCCCCGTGAATGTAACTGATAACCAATCAAGAAATTAAAATAATCAAGCCGCGCGACCATAACCTGGCTTTACATAATTGCCTTGCAGAACAGAATATCAAGTCGTAAGAAAATCAGTTGATAGACCGTGCGGTTAATATTTAATCCGAACAATTTATATGGCAACTTTATACAGCATCAGTTGACAATCCGCACGGACTATATACATAATTTGAGCGATTAGTAGGTTTAATACTTGCAATGAGAATCATAATTGCCTGATCGAAAAGAGCCTGTAATTATCCGAACGGATCGAATTGAAAACCATAAAGATGATAAATTCACAACCCGAATCATGAGGTCGGCCGGTCATGATCATGCTTGATCCTTGATATTTACATTGTGACATTTTAAGGATATCCCGCTTATTTCTAACTGTTTGGTCTGAAAACCAAACCGTATGACATCTTTGGAACCTGCTTATTTTAGTCCGCCCGGTTTAATAACCAGACACCTCGATAATCTTGGTACTTGCTTATTCCAAACCGCCTGGTTTGAGTATCAAGTCAGCCGGTTTGTGATGTACATAAGGATCCTGCTCTTTTCTCTAAATGGTCTATATTAACCATATAAGGTGAGATAATTCCCTGTAATGCAATAAAAGATGACTACAGACTCAGATGACCAAGTGGGCAGGTGGGCCTAGGCGGCGAACATTGCTTTCCTCAAATGGTCATAAGAGCTGTAGAAATAAAGGAAAATACAAGTACAGACCCAGATGATCAAATGGGCAGTTGGCCTAGGCGGTGAACATTGCTTTCCTCAAGTGGTCATAAGGGCTGTAAGCGACTCGACTGCTCTCTTGCCTAGGGCTACAAGCCGAGTTGATCAATTGGGCAGGTGGGCCTAGGCGGCGAACATTGCTTTCCTCAGAGAGATCAACTCAGTTGTGGGTCCCGCTTAGGCATCGCTTGAGAGTACCTAGGAGTATTCGATGGTCACAGACTAGGATGATCAGTTGGGCAGGTGTGGTTGTGCCGCGGGGGCTATACCGACATTGCTTTCCTCAGAAAGATCATCAAAGCTGTAACTATATCCCTCTCGGGGCATGACAGAGCCAACATTCACGTAGACCTCCCTTGATGCAGAGGTGTGTCGGATATCAGCCGGGATCCAAGGTTCCGAAGGCCACCGCATGGAAATTGGCAAGCTACCACTACACGTGTGCGAAAACTCCCTGCTACACATGATCTTCGTGGTTTTATGCTAATGACTACAATCCGAGGGGGTTCGAGCGGAACTTGGCGATGTCTCCGTGGTTCAGTGAGGTTGATGTATAAGAAAGCGTAAAAAGGAAAAAATCAGACATGAAGAAGTGTCAGTATAGGGCTTCTCATTTAATATCAAAAAATGTAAAAATGACCGAGATAGTTCAAGGATAAAATCGTTTAAGATCGTCACCACTCCAGGTGCGTGAAATGTCTTCTCCTTCGCTGGTTTGGAGACGATAGGCCCCGTTCTTCAATACTTCTTTGATATTAAAAGGTCCTGCCCAGTTGGGATTCAGCTTTCCAACATTGCCAGACCTGGCCGCAGCATCCACCTTCTTTAGTACCAAATCCCCAACTGTAAACTGTTTCACTCTGACATTCTTGTCAAAATATTTCGCCATTCTCCTTTTAACTTCCTCCTGTCTGATTGTTGCCTCGTCCTGAAGTTCTTCGATCAGATCTAGACTATACTTGATAGCCTCATCATTTTCATCTATCCATGATTCTCCTCCCTCTTTTGCATATACAACTCTTGGAGTGACCACCTCAAATTCTATAGGAACAACAGCTTCCGAGCCATGAGATAATTTGAATGGTGTCTCCCCGGTAGCTGAAGACGGGGTGGTACGAAGAGTCCAAAGGATGGAAGGAAGTTGGTCCGTCCAATTTCCTCTTTGATTCAAGACTCTTTTCATCAAAAGCTGCCAGATTCGCCTGTTTGCTGCTTCTACTTGACCATTGGTCCTTGGATGATGTACCGAGGCAAACCGAAGATCAATTCCGACGTGATCACAAAAACTTAACATCTCCAGATTATTGAACTGTGGGCCATTATGAGTGACGATTGCCAGCCGAATTCCATGCCGGCAGACTATTTCTCCCCAGATGAAGTTTCTGACGATTTGAGTAGGTGTTTTTGCTAATGCTTTTGCCTCAATCCACTTACTGAAATAGTCAATCATCACAATGATAAAACGACATTGACCGCTGGCTATTGGGAAAGGTCCCATAAGATCCATTCCCCATACCGCAAAAGGCCACGGCGCAGTTATTGACCTGAGTGACTGAGCAGACAAATGCTGAAGAGGAGCGAACTTTTGGCACTGAACACATCGCTTGGCAAATGCTTCAGCATCCTTTCTCATGGTTGGACAAAAATACCCCTGCCGTAAGATTCTTTTCTCCAGAGTCTTTGCTCCCGAATGACTACCGCATTCCCCTGAATGAACTTCCTGAAGTATGGTTGGGATTTCATCCTCCGAAACGCATCGTGCTGAGGGAGAGATCAAAGTCTTTCTATAGAGATCTCCTGCTATCATATAATAATATGCTGCCTTCCTTTTGAATCTTCTCCGATCCTTGATGGAATGATGGAATTCCCCCTTTGATAGAAAAAGCTCATAAGGGTCCTTCCACCAAGGATTATGATCAATTTGCATGAGTTCTGCCTCATCTGTTGCCGGATGAAAAGTTCAGACGTCACTCCCCCGGACGGAAGACCGAACTTGGACAACTCATCCGCCTCCTCATTTTGTGTCCTTGGAATATGCTCAATGATGAATGACTTGAATCTTCCAACTCCCTTTTTAGCTAACAATAGATATTTCCTCAGAATCAGCTCCCTTGTCTCATAATTCCCCAAGACCTGAGAGGCCATTACCAGCGAATCAGTTCTAACATGTACATGTTCTATGCCTAGCTCTTTCGCAAGTCTCAGCCCAGCCAAGAGTGCCTCATATTCTGCCTGGTTATTTGTAACTGGAAAGAAGAACTTGATAGCTTGCTCCAGCCTGATGCCATTTGGACTGATTAGAACTACTCCGGCTCCCACGGAGTTTTTACCAGAAGCTCCATCCACGTAGATGACCCAAGCTAAAGGAGATTGAACCACCTGTTTAGGACTAGGTTCTGCGGTATCTACCAAGAAGTCTGCCAAGATTTGCGCCTTGATCGCTGTTCGGGGATGTATGATATCTCAAATTCGCTTAGTTCAATAGCCCAGTTTGCTAACCTCCCTGAATGATCTGGCTTTTCAAGAATATTTTTCAAAGGATGATCTGTAATAACTTGGACGGAATGAGTCTGAAAATAAGGGCGAAGCCTTCGCGCAGACATAACTAAGGCCAAGGCTAGTTTTTCCAAGATCGAATATCTGGTTTCTGCATCTTTTAGAATATGGCTGACATAGTATATTGGAAACTGTCTCTTCTTCTCCTCCCGAACGAGGACAGAACTCACCGCATCCGGACCGACTCCCAGATATAAGAATAACATCTCTCCCTCACGGGGACTTTGGAGTAGTGGAGTCGAGGTTAACTGCTCTTTCAGCTGCTCAAAAGACTTGTTACACTCCTCGCTCCATTCAAACTTTGATCCCCCTCGTAGTATTTTAAAGAACGGGGCACTTTTATCTCCGGATTTGGAGATAAACCTGCTCAATCCTGCCAATCTTCCCCCAAGTTGCTGAACTTCTTTAGTATTTCGACGAGGGATCATATCAAGGATGGCCTTCACCTTGTCTGGATTCGGTGCAAGGCCGTTAGGAGTTAAGAGATGCCCAAGAAACTTCCCCTTATTTGCCCCAAACACACATTTCAATGGGTTTAACTTTATCTTGAACCTTCGTAGAGTAGCGAATGTCTCTATGAGGTCTTTCAGGTGTAATGAGAATGTTTTACTTTTTAGAAGAAGGTCATCAACGTAAACTTCAAGATTCCTGCCTTTTTGATGCTTAAAGACGGTATCCATCATTCTTTGGTATGTTGCGCCCGCATTTTTAAGACCGAAGGGCATTACGAGATAGCAGTAACACCCATCGTTCGTGATAAATGAAGTATGCGGGATGTCAGGTTTGTGCATTTTAATTTGATGATACCTTGAGAAAGCATCGAGAAAACTCATAAAGCCATACCCAACCGCGGAATCAACTAAAACATCTATCCGAGGTAAAGGGTAACAATCTTTAGGGCACGCTTTATTAAGTTTAGTGAAGTCCACGCACATGCGCCACTTCCCACCGGGTTTCTTAACCATTACAACATTCAACATCCACGTGGGATATTGAATTTCAGAAATAAAACCCGCTTTCAGGTGCTTGGAAACCTCCTCTCTGATGGGCAACGCCAGCATGGTTGCCACTTCTCTCTTCTTTTGCTGGACGGGCTTGAACTCAGGAGATACGTTTAGATGATGACAAGCCACGTCTGGATCCACTCCTGGCATATCCTCCACTGACCAAGCGAAGATATCCAAATTTTCCAACAGGCAGGAGATTAGCTCCACTTTCTCCTCCTTTGGTAACTCAGCGTTGATGACCAACTTCTTTTCTGCCCCTTCAGCAATAAGAACTTCTTGGGTCGCTTGGGCAGATTCCAAGTGAGCCCCTTCTCAATCTTTTCCTTCCTCGGCAGCCCCTGAAGACTCAGCAATCTCCAAAACCTCAGCCACGACCTCGGGAAGTGGAACGTCAGTGATCATGTTGACAGTTCGGATGTAGCACTCCCGAGCCACCTTTGGATTGCTTCTGACCCGATACTGCTTTCCTTCAGCAGCGAACTTGAGGGCAAGGTGAAAGGTAGACACTACTGCCCTATATGCATTGATAATCGGCCTACCGAAGATGACACAGTAGTTGCTCGGGGCATCCACTACCACGAAATTGATTAACTTTATTACTCCTCCAAGAGAGACCAGGAGCTTTACTGAACCCTCTACTTCCTTCTTTTCCCCAGAAAAACCGTAGAGGGGCCCGTCGGTGGAAAGCAAAGGCTTTCCGGTCTTCAGGGCCTCGAAAGTCGGGCGGAAAAGGAGATTGACGGAGCTGTCGGTATCAATCAGAATCTTGTGGACTGTATAGTTTTCGATGACGGCCTTGATGACCACCGCATCGTCAAAAGGATTGGCATTGGGGGGAAGGTCATCCTGACCAAAGGTGACAATAGTGCTCTCGGGAGGAGAACTCGTGGTGGCTGCTACTTCCTGCCTTAAAACTCTCGCGATGCTGGATTTGCGAGATGATTCCGCTCCAGCTCCTTCATGAATACAATAGATGTCCCCTAAGGGGTCCACATCATTGACTTCGACGCATTCGGTAGAAGGACGGATGTCACCATAGCATCCGGCGTCCTCGACGTCGGCGCATTCCCAGGTTACTTCTACTGTTTCTTTCTCCTTTCTCTTCTCGGCAATTGTCTCAGCAGTTGTACCTTTCCGAACTAGACCCCGGAGCTTTCCTTCTCCAAGGAGTCTCTCTATAAGCAAATGAAGGGCCCGACAGTCTTCGGTCAGATGCCCCCCTTTTTTATGATATTCGCAATAAAGGTTCGGATTTCGACTGCGGATATCCGACTTCAGAGGAGCAGGCCTTTTGAAATCTGGCCTCTTTTGGAGAATCTGGACGACTTCGTCCATGGTGACGTTTAAGAGAGTGAATGACTCTTGCGAATCATCGTATTGAGTGGATGGAAGGACTGGAGGTGGCTGCGCGGTATATTGCTGTAAATATACCGGCATGATTTGCGGAAGAGGAGCGGATGGAGCGGGAGCGATGGCCAATGGTGGTTTCTGATCTTGAAACCGCTGATGACCCATGAATGGTTGTTTATTTTTGTAGTTTCTCCCCGTTTGGGAACGGGGTTCAAAGTGGGACTGATTTGTTGGCGGATGATGGAAGGACGGATTTGACTGCTCCTTGTAGCTTACCAGCTTTGCGACGTAGCCTGGATTGCCTTCTCTCCTCTGATAAACATATTTGCCAAACTTATCAGTTCCTGATAAGTCCTAGGCTCCCTTATATTTACTTTGAATTTTAGGGGGCCCTCTCTTAAGCCATGGATGAGTGCCCCTACATAACTCCGGATCCACATTTTGGACTTCCATTATATCCTTTTGGAAGCGGTCTACGAAACGAGCCCACGTCTCGTCTTCCCGCTATTTTATATCAAAAAGGGCCGCCGGGCCACTTTTTCTCTTCTTTGAGGTAGAGAATCTCAACAGAAATTCCCTTCGTAGCTCAGCAAAACAATGGATTGACCTGGGGTGCAACCCGTAAAACCACTCCCTTGCTTGTCCTTCAAAGGAGGTTACAAGAAGCTTGCACTTAGTTGCATCAGTTAAGGTTCTAAGAGCGATGGCTGACTCGAATGCTTGTAAGTGAACCGTGGGATCAGTCTCCCCATTGAAAGCTGGCAGGCGAGGTTCTCTGAAATTATTAGGGGTTGGTTCCCCTCGGACTTCGTCCACAAAGGGAGAAGTTTCCTCCATATCTTCATATAGAGGAGCAGGATAATAAGTCGCCGGAACTGCGGCTAATCGCGTGTAAGCCGCTTGGTAAGAGGATCGGGCAGCAGCTTCTGTCGGGTAGGAATGACGGGCCGCGCCTTCTTGTGGGTAGGAAAAGTGGGCAGCATGAGAAGCCGCCCCCTAGAAGTCGAGGACCCGAGCCGGCATACTGTGCACGGCTTCCTGGTAGAAGTTTTGCCTAGCCGCAAAGCCTTCTTGCTGGGGCTGGAAGTTAGCGGCTTGTGGTAGCAGGTAAGGAGGAGGTGGAGGAGGGACCGGGGTTACCGCCTGATTAGCCGTGGCTTGCTGTGGAACTAGCTGCTCGGTTAGCGTTGCTAAAGTCTGACTGATCGCTTCAAGTCGCTGATCAGTGGCCCTCTGAGCCCGCTCGGCTTCCCTCCTTGATTGCACCCGGGCTTCCCACAAAGAGTCCTCGCTGCGATCAGAGCGGTCTCCAAGGGGGAATTGACGGTCTGACTTTGTAGTGAGGATTTCACCGACAATCCGCGATCTGAAGGTTGCGTGTTTCTGTTGAATCCGAAATCGCACCTCCGAAGGAAATCAGAGGCTGCGGGTTGCCGGTTACTTTTGAGGTGGGGAAAATGAGACCGCTAGCAGCGGTCGAGGCCGGACTTCGCCCGTCACGGCGAATGGCACTCCTGTGACGGGCATTCCTTTGATTAAAATGAGGTGGCTACAGTGGTTACAAGTGCAGGAAAAGGGAAGCCGGCCGGTCAGACAGTCCGCAAAACTGGAAACTCGAGACCGCAGCTCAGACAAGCGAGCTCCTGGATTCGAGTGTGCGTGTCTTGGGAACAGTGCCGCCCCCTATTTATAGGCTTGGGGGCCTGCCCGAATGGGCAGGGATAAAATAACCGCCTGCCCGGGTACAGGAGAAACGGGCAGGCGGGTGACGGGATACAAAAAGGAGAAAAGAAAGAAGCCGCGCAGCTTGGCGGCTTGCGCTTGCGGTCTGTCTCGTAGAGGGGGCTGGAAATGCTGCAACCAAGGTGATGATGCCACCCGAGCGGTCTCCGTCTTGAGACCGCGGCATGTCTTCTTGCACTTGATTCTCACTGATATTTATGGTACAATCCGGGCGGTCTCCGTCTTGAGACCGCGGCTTGCCCTTGAGAACGTGGCCTGTCGCCTGGCCTTGAGCCTTGTTTTAGCCTTCAAGATGCAACCCGCGCGGTCTCCAGCTTGAGACCGCGAGTTGCCTTCTAGGCTTGGACCCTGATGGCTTTCCTGGTACAACCTGAGCGGCCTCCGACTTGAGACCGCGACTTGCCCTGTTGGACTTTGAGCCTGGATAGTCTTCAGTAATTGGAGGCGATCTGAATTGTATCAGACCGCCCGACCTGTGCTAGTTGGTGTTGATGGACTTTATAAAACCTGAGCCGGTTGACTTGTATCTTCAAACTGCCCGGTCTTCGAATCATTCTATTGGAAGCCGTCTTCTGGGTAAACATAAATGTCTTATGCCGAATTGATGTGCAGGTCGCGCGACTAGCGATGAATGCTTGAGATTTTTGTCGAACTTTATTTATATGCTGACTATAGGTTTCTGCTTAATCGGTCTGACTTGCCTATGCGCAAGCCATTGTTCTTTCTTGTTATCTGTGCTGCTTTATATGATATAATCCGCGCGGTTGGACGTCATATCCGCGCCATAGTTTTGTTATTTGCGATTTCTTACTAAAATGGCCCGAGCTAAGCAAAAGTCGCCGCGGCCTGAGAAAGTTCACGCGGTCCGAACTGACGCGGCTTCTGCTTTTCGATTGGCCAATCATAAAGAATGCCGCTTAACTCAAAGCGAGTTGGATGATTTTATTGCAGAATATATGGCTGGAAGCAACATAACCGCTCTGCTTCCTTTACGTGACGAGCGGATAAACTCTTCGTCCTCTACTAAAATCGCCATTCCTATTGGTCATTTTAAATATGGCTTCAGATTTCCCCCTCCTCTTGAATTCATCGCTATTCTCGATCACTACGGGGTTGTGCCCGGACAGCTCCCGCCGAATTCCATGCCTCTATTTATAGCTTTATCTCGTATCTGCGATCAGAGCGAGTTAAATTTTCGATTTCTTTGTTTTGAAACTTCTTCTCTGTGCGGTCTACTCCGGATGCCGGAACCTCTGTTTTTAGAGGTCATTTATTTTGGATGCCGGGGAATGAAAGTTGTCAACCTTGTGAACAAGGTTGCGAGTTGGTCTGAGCGGTATGCTATGTTTGAAGGCCCCCTAGGGCTTTTGCAGGTCAACCCGCAAACGAAGAGTGCGGCGGACTTCAAGTCGGTTAAGCTTGGAGAAGCTGAGCAAAAGATCTTCGAATCCCTGGAGAACGAGCGACTTGATGTGAATTATTATATTCCATTGTTCGCGGAGCTGGCGGATGTCCACCCAGAGGATAATAAGTTTCTCCTTAACTCATCATTTTATGACCGCGCGGACTATTCTCTTAAGTTTTAAATTCCTGCAGCTGCCACAGTCGTTTCCTTAAACAAGCCGGTTACTCCGGCCGCTCTAATTCTGACCCAGAGGGAGAAACGACAAAGGATATCTGACCCGCAGTGGTCTGAAGAGGAGAGCCTGGCTTCTTCAGGCGAGTTTGAGTTTCTTCATTCTTGCTGCAATCCGCGCGATCTTAGGGGAAAGCCGACGGTCCTTTGTCATAAGGACGGTGATTGCGTGCAAGTTTCTACTGCTCTTCCATTCTGGGCGAGCGAGAAGATTAATCGGCATGCATTAGCCGTCGGGGCTGCCATGTATGGCCAAAAAACCCTGAAGAGATTGAAGAAGGTTCCAGAAGAGGAACTTTCTAGAGTAGCCGCACAAGCTGGCGCATGGGGCTTTGCGACCAATCATTTTATGGCACTTTCGTATAAACGACTGGTATCAGCCCATACTTATCTGGAGAAGAAGTTTGCCGACCAGGCCGATGAGAATGCCAAACTTAAGAAGATCATTGCGGTAAGTTTTCGATAAACACTTCGGGCTTATCACCTTCAGACCGCGCGACCTGACTTTTACCTTCTTTTTATAGCATCAATACGATATGGATAACCCAGATTT
The DNA here is from genome assembly GCA_033032865.1 of Dactylorhiza incarnata. Lineage (NCBI taxonomy): Eukaryota > Viridiplantae > Streptophyta > Magnoliopsida > Asparagales > Orchidaceae > Dactylorhiza > Dactylorhiza incarnata. Next base: position 61,400 of record JAWHQI010001374.1, read on the forward strand.
CCAAGACGAGGTCTTCCCACATGTAGCCAAAGGGATTGATGGTGCTCTGAATCGCCTGCGAGATCGGGACGGCTTGGCCGCGGGTTTTGAAGATACAACCTTCCCGGATCTCTATCCTGGCCTGAAGGACAAACTAGACGAGATCACCCGCCGAGCTAAAGGGAAGGACAAGGTCGAGTTCAGTGGTAGTGAGGAAGAGAGTAGTAGTGAAGAAGCCGAAAAAGAACCCGCCACGGTTGTCGAAGGAGAAGAAGATGGCTCAGATGCAAGATCCAGCGATTCTGAAGAGACCGGGCGGTCTCGGACTCACAAGTCGGGCGGCTCAGGTAGTTCGAGTAACTCGAGTAATAGCTCCTCGGGTTCCTCTACTCCCAGCGAAGGATATTCGCCTGAAGTGGACATTTTCGGTGATGAAGATTCAAGTTCTCCTGCGACCAAGAAACTCAAGCCGGACGAATAGCTCCTTTTATAATTTTTGAGTTGTCTTTTATTTTTGCACGACCAACGGTTTGATTTTGTTAGCCGGTCCGTCATGAATCAATGGAAAGATATTCTGGAAATGAAATGGAAAGCTTTTACCTGTCCAGTTGTTTGTTTTTACTTAATTGCGTTCACTGCGGTCTCCTTTTCCCTTAATTAAGTCGTGCGGTTTACATCTTCAATCTAGATATCAAAAAACTCTTTAACCTATTGTAAGTACTTCATAGTAACCAAGAATAGCTTCAGGCCGCTGAGAAATCATGTTCGTGTGGCTTTGATCATGCCTTGCTTGATTCGATGACTCCTTATATTTGATTGTAAACCGCGCGGCCATTTCCCGGCCTTATACAATCACTTTTATGGGACATACCCAGTCATAAGAAGCAGTGGACCAGTTTGAGTGGTCAATATCTTGATTCAGACAACTTATAATTTGAAAGGCGTTGCTTGTGAATATAATCAACAACAAATTTACCCGTGTGATTGATATGAATAACTCGGGCTGATAGAAACCCAATCGAGAAATTGAACATAACCAAAGCGCGCGATCATAGCCTGGCTTTTCATAATTGTTCTACCAAATTGAGAATGCCAAGTAATAAGTGAATAATCGACAAGCCGCGCGATCCCCACGAACATAATTAGTTAACTGCTATATCTGTACTTTATATATATAACCCGGGCGGACAGGATTTCGGACAGGAAATTGACATAAACAAGCCGCGCGATCTGAGCGGATTCTATTGCTTGATTGTGAAGAGCCCGTTATTTAGCCGATTGGATTGAACTGATACTATAATGATAACAGGTTTGCAAAACAGATGATGAGACCGACAGGCCATTATGCCTGATCGTCCGATATATGCATTATGCCATTTTACCAAATCCGATCGGTTTGTTTCATCATTAGGCTATCCGACAATTTCGGTACCTGCCTATTTCAAACCGCAATATTTAAATGCAAACCGCCCGGTCTGCGATATGCCTATTAAAAAACCTGTTTCATCCCCATATGGTCTAAGAGGACCTTATGAGATGAGATAACTCCCTGTAATGTGAAAAAAAAAGAGTAGCTACAAACTCAGATGACTAAATGGGCAGGTGGGCCTAGGCGGCAACCATTGCTTTCCTTAGAGGGTCATAAGAGTTGTAGAGAAAAAAGAAAGAAGACAAGTACAGACCTAGATGACCAAGTGGGCAGGTGGGCCTAGGCGGCGACCATTGCTTTCCTCAAGTGGTCATGAAGGCTGTAAGCGACTCAGCTGCTCTCTTGCCTAGGGCTACAAGCCGAGTTGATCAATTGGGCAGGTGTGGTTATGCCGCGGAGGCTATACCGACATTGCTTTCCTCAGAAAGATCAACCCAGTTGTGGGTCCCACTTAGGCATCGCTTGAGAGTACCTAGGAGTATTCGATGGTCACAGACTAGGATGATCTGTTGGGCAGGTGTGGTTATGCCGCGAAGGCTATACCGACATTGCTTTCCTCAGAAAGATCATCAAAGCTATAACTATATCCCTCTCGGGCCATGACAGAGCCAACATTCACCCGTACCTCCCTTAATGCAGGGGTGCGTTAGATATCAGCCGAGATCCAAGGTTCTGAAGACCACCGCACAGGAATTGACAAGCTACCACTACACGTGTGCGAAAACTCCCCGCTACACATGATCTTCATGGTTTTACGCTAATGACTACAATCCGAGGGGGTTCAAGCAGAACTTGGCGATGTCTCCGCGGTTCAGTGAGGTTGATATATAAGAGAGTGTAAAAAGGAAACATCAGACATGGAGAAGTGTCAGTATGCGGCTTCTTATTGAAATATCCAAAAAATGCAGGAAAGTAAAGAAGGCATTCTAAGGATAGAACCATTTGAGATCGTCACCGCTCCAGGTGCGTGAGATATCTTCTCCTTTACTCGTCTGGAGGCGGTAAGCCCCACTTTTTAGTACTTCCTTGAAGATGAAAGGTCCAGCCCAATTAGGATTCAACTTCCCAACATTGCCTGCTCTGGCTGCCGCATCAACTTTCTTTAGCACAATGTCTCTGACTGCGAAATGTTTTACTCTGACATTCTTGTCAAAATATTTGGCCATTCTCCTTTTAACTTCTTCATGTCTGATGGTTGCCTCGTCCTGAAGTTCTTCGATTAAATCCAAACTATACTTGATAGCTTCATCATTTTCATCTATCCATGCTTCTCCTCCTTCTTTTGCATATATAACTCTTGGTGTGATCACCTCAAATTCTACAGGAACAACAGCTTCCGAGCCATGTGACAATTTGAATGGTGTCTCCCCTGTAGCTGAAGATGGGGTAGTACGAAGAGTCCAAAGGATGGAAGGAAGTTAGTCTGCCCAATTTCCTCTTTGATTCAAAACTCTTTTCATCAGGAGCTGCTGGATCTGCCTGTTTGCTGCTTCTACTTGACCATTTGTCCTTAGATGATGTACTGAGGCAAACCGAAGATCAATTCCCACCTAATCACAAAAGTTGATCATCTCTGGATTATTGAACTGAGGACCATTATCAGTGACAATTGCTAGCGGGATTCCATGTCGGCAGACTATCTCTCCCTAGATGAAGTTTCTGATAATTTGGGTTGTAGTTCTCGCCAACGCTTTCGCCTCAATCCACTTGCTGAAGTAGTCGATCATCACAATGATAAAACGACGTTGGCCGCTGGCTATTGGGAAAGGTCCGTTAAGATCCATTCCCCATACTGCGAAGGGCCATGGCGCAGTTATCGACCTGAGCGACTGAGCAGGCAAATGCTAAAGAGGAGCGAACTTTTGACACTGAACACATCGCTTGGCAAATGCTTCATCGTCCTTCCTCATGGTTGGCCAGAAATACCCTTGCCTTAAAATTCTTTTCTCCAGAGTCTTCGCTCCTGAATGGCTACCGCATTCCCCAGAATGAACTTCCTGGAGTACGGTTGGGATTTCATTCTCGGAAACACATCGTGCTGAGGGAGAGATCAAAGTCTTTCTGTAGAGAACCCCTCTATCAGATAATAGTATGCCGCTTTCCTTCTGAACTTTCTCTTATCTTTGATGGAATGATGGAACTCTCCTTTTGACAAAAACAGCTCCTAGGGATCCTTCCATGAAGGGTTCTGATCAATTTGCATAAGTTCTGCTTCATCTGTTGCCGGATGGAAAAGTTCAAAGATCACTCTCCCGGATGGAAGACCGAACTTTGACAACTCATCTGCTTCCTCATTTTGCGCTCTTGGGATGTGCTCGATAATAAATGACATGAATCTTCCGATTTCTTTTTTGGCTAATAGCAGATATTTCCTCAGAATCGGCTCCCTTGTCTCATAATTCCCCAAGACTTGAGAGGCCATTACCAGTGAATCAGTTCTGACATGTACATACTCTATGCCCAGCTCTCTCGCAAGTCTTAACCCAGCTAAATGTGCTTCATATTCTGCCTGATTATTTGTAACTGGAAAGAAGAACTTGATAGCTTGCTCTAGCCTGATGCCATTTGGACTGATCAAAATTACCCCGGCTCCCACGGAGTTTTTGCCAGAAGCCCCATCCACATAGATGACCCAAGCTAAAGGAGATTGCACCACTTGCTCAGGACTAGGTTCTGCTGTATCCACCAAGAAGTCTGCCAAGATTTGCGCTTTGATTGCTATTCGGGGGATGTACGATATCTCAAATTCGCTTAGTTCAATGGCCCATTTAGCTAACCTCCCTGAATGTCTGGCTTTTCAAGAACATTTTTTAAAGGATGATCTGTAATAACTTGGACAGAATGAGCCTGAAAATAAGGACGAAGCCTTCGTGCAGACATAACCAGGGCCAAGGCCAGTTTCTCCAAGATCGAATATCTGATTTCTTCATCTTTGAGAATGTGGCTGACATAGTATATTGGAAACTGCCTCTTCTTTTCCTCCCGAACGAGGACAGAACTCACCGCATCCGGGCCGACTCCCAGATATAAGAATAATATTTCTCCCTCACGGGGACTTTGGAGTAGCGGAGTCGAAGTTAACTGTGCTTTTAGTTGCTCAAAAGCCCTGTTACACTCCTCGCTCCATTCGAACTTTGATCCCCCCCCGTAGTATTTTAAAGAATGGGGCACTTTTATCTCCGGATTTGGAGATAAATCTGCTCAATCCTGCCAATCTCCGCCCAAGTTGCTGAACTTCTTTGGTATTTCGAGGAGGGGCCATATCAAGGATGGCCTTCACCTTATCTGGATTTGTTGCAAGGTCGTTAGGGGTTAAAAGATGCCCAAGAAACTTTCCTTTGGTTGCCCCAAACACACATTTCAACGTGTTTAATTTTAACTTGAACCTCCGTAGAGTAGCGAACGTCTCTACGAGGTCTTTCAAGTGCAATGAGAATGTTTTACTTTTCAGAAGGAGATCATCAATGTAAACTTCAAGATTCCTGCCTTTTTGATGCTTAAAGACGGTATCCATCATTCTTTGGTATGTTGCGCCCTGCATTTTTAAGACCGAAGGGCATTACGAGATAGCAGTAACACCCATCGTTTGTGATAAATGAGGTATGCGGGATGTCAGGTTTGTGAATTTTAATTTGATGATACCCAGAGAAGGCATCGAAAAAATACATAAAACCATACCCAACCGCGGAATCTACTAAGACATCTATCCGAGGCAGAGGGTAGCAATCTTTAGGACACGCGTTATTAAGTTTGGTGAAGTCCACGCACATGCGCCACTTCCAACCAGATTTCTTAACCATTACAACATTCGACATCCACGTGGGATATTGAATTTCAGAAATGAAACCCGCTTTTAGGAGTTTGGAAACCTCCTCCCTGATGGGCAACGCCAGCTTGGTCGCCACTTCTCTTTTCTTTTGTTGGACGGACTTGAACTCAGGAGATATGCTTAGATGATGACACGCCACGTCTGGATCCACACCTGGCATATCCTCCGCTGACCAAGCGAAGATATCCAAGTTCTCCAAAAGGCAGGAGATTAGCTCCACCTTCTCCTTCTCCAGCAACTCAGCATTGATAACCAGCTTCTTTTCTTCCCCTTCAGCAATAGGAATTTCTTGGGTTGCCTGGGCAGGTTCCAGGTGCTCCCCTTCGCGATCTTTTTCTTCCTCAGCGGCCCTTGAGGATTCAGCAATCTCCAGAACTTCAGCCACGGCCTCGGGAAGTGGAACGTCGGTGATCATGTTGACAGTTCGGGCGTAGCACTCCCGAGCCACTTTTGGGTTGCTTCTAACCCGATACTGCCTTCCTTCGGCAGCGAACTTGAGAGCAAGGTGAAAGGTGGACACTACTGCCCTGTATGCATTAAGAATCGGCCTTCCGAAGATGGCGCAGTAATTGCTCGGGGCATCCACCACCACGAAATTGATTAGCTTTATCACTCCTCCAAGGGAGACCAGAAGCTTTACTGAACCCTCTACTTCCTTCTTCTCCCCAGAAAAACCGTAGAGAGGCCCGTTGGTGGAAAGAAAAGGCTTTTCGGTCTTCAGGGCTTCGAAAGTTGGGAGGAAAAGGAGATTGACAGAGCTACCCGTGTCAATCAAGATCTTGTGAACAGTATAGTTTTCGATGACGGCTTTGATGACTACCGCATCGTCGAAAGGATTGGCATTGGGGGGAAGGTCATCCTGACCAAAGGTGACAATAATGCTTTCGGGGGGAGAACTTGTAGTGGCTGCTACTTCCTGCTTCAGAACTCTCGCAATGCTAGATTTGCGAGATGATTCTGCTCCAGCCCCCCCCCCCCCCCCCCCCCCCCCCCCCCCCCATGGATACAATAGATGTCCCCCAAGGGGCCCTCATCATTGACTTCAATGCATTCGGCGGAAGGATGAATGTCTCCATAGCAGCCGACGTCTTCAACGTTGGCGCATTCCCAGGTTACTTCCACTGTTTCTTTCTCTTCTTTCTTTTCGGCAACTGGCTCAACGGTAGCCTCTTTCCGAACTAAACCCCAGAGCTTTCCTTCTCCCAGGAGCCTCTCTATTAGCAAGCGGAGGGCCCGACAATTTTCAGTCAGATGCCCTCCCTCCTTGTGATATTCACAGAAGAGGTTCGGATTTCGGTTTTGGATATCCGATCTCAGAGGAGTAGGTCTTCTGAAATCTAGCCTCTTCTGAAGAATCTGGACGACTTCAACCATAGTAACATTAAGCGGAGTGAAGGACTCCTAAGAGTCATCATACTTGGTGGTTGGAGCGACCGGAGGTGGTTGCGCAGCATACTGTGGCAGGTATACTGACATGATTTGCGGAAGGGAGACAGATGGAGCGGGTGCGATGGCCAATGGCGGTTTCTGATCTTGAAACCGTTGATGGCCCATGAATGGTTGCTTATTTTTGTAGTTTCTTCCCCTTTGGGAACGGGGCTCAAAATGGGATTGGTTTGGTGTCGGATGATGAAAAGTTTGATTAGACTGCTCCTTGTCGCTTATCAGCTTGGCCACGTAGCCAGGGTTACTCTTTTCTCCCTGATGAGCATATTTGCCAAACTTATCATTTCTTGATAAGTTTTCGGCTCCCGTATGTTTGCTTCAAACTTCAGGGGGCCCTCCCATAAGCCATGAATGAGGGCAACCCTGTAGAGCTCTGGATCCACATTCTGGACTTCCGTAATCTCTTTCTGGAAGCGGTCTACGAAACGGGCCCACGTTTGGTTCTCCCGCTGTTTTATATCGAAAAGGGCTGCAGGGCCGCTTTTCCCCTTCCTTGAAGTAGAAAATCTTAGCAGAAATTCTCTACGCAGCTCGGCAAAGCAACTGATAGATCTGGGGTGCAGCCCATAAAACCACTCCCTTGCTTGTCCTTCAAAGGAGGTCACAAGGAGTTTGCACTTAGTTGCATCGGTTAAGGTCCTGAGAGCGATGGCTGATTCAAAGGCTTGTGGATGAACAGTAGGATCAGTCTCCCCACTGAAAGCTGGCAGACGAGGCTCTCTGAAATTGTTAGGGGCTGGCTCTCCCCGGACTTCGTCCACGAAGGGAGAAGTTTCTTCCATATCCTCGTATAGAGGAGCAGGGTAGTAAGCCGCCGAAGCCGCGGCTACTCGCGGACAAGCCGCCTTGTAAGAAGACCGGGCAGCAACTTCTGGCGGGTATAGAGGGTGAGCAGCGGCCTCAGGCGGATATGACATGCGGGCTGCTCCTTCTGGCAGATAGGACTGGCGGGCTGCATGAGAAGCCGCCCCCTGGAAATCCAGGATTCGAGCCGGCATGCTGTGCGCGGCTTCCTGGTAGAAGTTTTGCCTGGCCGCAAAACCTTCTTGCTGGGGTTGGAGGTTGGCGGCTTGTGGTAGCGGGTAAGGTGGAGGTGGAGGAGGAACCCGAGTTACCGCCTGATTAACCGCAGTTTGCTGTGGAATTAGCCGCTCGGTTAGTAATGCTAAAGCCTGGCTGATCGCCTCAAGTCGCTGATCGGTGGCACTCTGAACCCGCTCGGCTTTCGTTTTGACTGCTCCAAGGCCTCCAACAGAGAGTCTTTGTTGTGGTCCGAGCGGTCTCCAAGAGGGAACTGACGGTCTGACATTGTATTGAGGATTTCGCCGACAATCCGCGATCTGAAGGTCGCGTGTTTTTGTTGAGTCCGAAATTGCACCTCTGAAGGAAATCGGAGGTTGCGGGCTGCCGGTTACTTTTTAGGTGGAGAAAACGAGACCGCTAGCAGCGGTCAAGGCCAGACTTCGGCCGTCACGGCGAATGCCACTCCTGTGATGGGCTTTCCTTTGATTAAGAAGAAGCGGTTACTGCGGGTTACAAGTGCAGGAAAGCTGAAGCCGACCGGTTAGACAGTTCGCAAGACGGGAAACTCGAGACCGCAGCTCAAACAAGCGAGCTCCTGGATTCGAGAGTGCGTGCCTTAGGAACGTTGCGACCCCTATTTATAGGCTTGGGGGCCTATCCGAACGGGCAGGGATAAAATAACTGCCTGCCCGGGTACAGGAGAAGTGGGCAGGCTGTGACGGGATACAGAAGGGAGAAAGAAGAGAAGCCGTGCGGTTTGGCGGCTTGGGCTCCCGGTCTTCTTTTAGCTTGGCCTGAAGATGTAGTGACCAAGGCGAAGGTACAACCCGGGCGGTCTCTGACCAGAGACCGCGGCTTGCCTTTGGGACTTGTTTTTGGCTGATCTTCATGATGCAACCCGGGCGGCCTCTGACAAGAGACCGCGGCTTGCCTTTGGAAACCTGGCCTTGATGATCTTCAGCCTTCGGATGTGGTCTGAATTATATCAGACCGCCCGGTTCAGTGTTGGTCGATTCTACATGACCTTTGCAGAAGATGAACCGGGAGATCTTAGTCCTCAGACCGCCCGGGCTGGAAGAAGTACCATTTCGGAAGCGGTCTTTTTGGGTAAACAGATATATAGCGGGTTGCACTGGTAATGCGAAATTTAACTCCAAATGACACATAAACTTGAAACAGCCATAACTTTTGATCAGGTTGTCTGATTTTTGCTCACAAAACCTCTTCGAAATGAACTCCGAGCCATACATTCAATGGAGAGCAAGTTTTACCCAATCTAGTTCATTTAGTGGTCGATATACATTGAGTTGTAGTGGTAATGTGGGATTTAGCTCCAACTGGCACCTAAACTTCAAACAGCTATAACTTTTGATCCGGTTGTCTGGATTTTGCCCAAAACACATTTTCGCAATGAGCTCAGAGCCATACATCCTATGGAGAATAGAATTTACTCGACCGAGTTCATTTAGAGGCCGGTGGATAGTGGATTGCAGTGGAAATGAGGGATTTCGCACCAATTAACACCAAAATTTAAAACATCCATAAATTTGATCTGTTAGTCAGATTTTTGCCCACAACACCTTTTCGGAATGAGATCGGAGCCCTGCAACCAATGGACAACAAGTTTTACCCATTCTAGTTCATTTAGTGGTTTATCTACAGTGGATTGCAGTGGTAATGTGGGATTTAGCTCCAAATGACACATAAACTTCAAACAGACAGAACTCTTGATCAAGTTGCCCAATTTTTGCCCACAATACCTTTAAAATGAGCTCGGAGGCCTACATCCAGTGGAGAGTAGGATATAAGCATTCAAGTTCATTTATTGTTCGATATACAGTGGGTTCCAGTGGTTATGCGGGTTGGTAATAAGGTATTTAGCTTGAAAGGAGACCTAATCTTCAAATATCCGTAACTTTTGATCCGGTTTCCGATTTTCGCCCACAATACCTTTTTGGAATGAGATCGGAGCCCAAAATCCAATGGAGAACAATTTTATCCCATTCAAGCTCGTTTAGAGGTTGATATACAATGGGTTGTACTGGTAATACTAGATTTAGCTCCAAATGACACATAAATTTCAAAATGAAAGAATTTTAGATGCGGTTTGTAGTGAAAGTAAGAGATTTAGCTATAAACGACACTCAAACTTTAAACATCTATAACTTTTGATCCGGTTGTCTGATTTTACCCCCACAATACCTTTAGGAATGAGCTCGGAGCCCTACATTCATTGAAGCACAAGTTTGACCCAATGCATCTCATTTAGTGGTCGATATATAGCGGGTTGCACTGTTAATGCGAAATTTAGCTCCAAATGACACCTAAACTTGAAAAAGCCATAACTTTTGATCAGGTTGTCTGATTTTTGCTCACAAAACCTCTTCGAAATGAGCTTCGAGCCATACATTCAATGGAGAGCAAGTTTTACCCAATCTAGTTCATTTATTGGTCGATATGCATTGACTTGTAGTGGTAATGTGGGATTTAGCTCCAACTGGCACCTAAACTTCAAATAGCTATAACTTTTGATCCGGTTGTCCGAATTTTGCCCAAAAAAACTTTTTCGCAATGAGCTCAGAGCCATACATCCTATGGAGAATAGGATTTACTCGATCGAGTTCATTTAGAGGTCGGTGGATAGTGGATTGCAGTGGAAATGAGGGATTTTGCTCCAATTGACACCTAAATTTAAAACATCCATAAATTTGATCAGGTTGTCAGATTTTTGCCCACAACACCTTTTCGGAATAAGATCGGAGTGCTGCATCCAATGGACGATAAGTTTTACACATTCTAGTTCATTTAGTGGTTGATCTAAAGTGGGTTGCAGTGGTAATGTGTGATTTAGCTCCAAATGACACATAAACTTCAAACAGACAGAACTTTTGATCCAGTTGCACAATTTTGCCCACAATAACTTTTAGAATGAGCTCGGAGGCCTACATCCAGTGGAGAGTAGGATATAACCATTCAAGTTCATTTATTGTTCGATATACAGTGGGTTCCAGTGGTTATGCGGGTTGGTAATAAGGTATTTAGCTTGAAAGGAGACCTAATCTTCAAATATCCGTAACTTTTGATCCGGTTGTCCGATTTTCGCCCACAATACCTTTTCGGAATGAGATCGGAGCCCAAAATCCAATGGAGAACAATTTTATCCCATTCAAGCTCGTTTAGAGGTTGATATACAATGGGTTGTACTGGTAATACTAGATTTCGCTCCAAATGACACATAAATTTCAAAATGAAAAAATTTTAGATTCGGTTTCCAGTGAAAGTAAGAGATTTAGCTACAAATGAACACTCAAACTTTAAACATCAATAACTTTTGATCCGGTTGTCTGATTTTACCCCCACAACACCCTTTAGGAATGAGCTCGGAGCCCTACATTCATTGAAGCACAAGTTTTACCCTTTGCAGCTCATTTACTTGTGGATATATAGCGGGTTGCACTGGTAATGTGAAATTTAGCTCCAAATGACACCTAAACTTGAAACAACCATAACTTTTGGTCAGGTTGTCTGATTTTTGCTCACAAAAGCTCTTCGAAATGAGCTCTGAGCCATACATTCAATGGAGAGCAAGTTTTACCCAATCTAGTTCATTTAGTGGTCGATATACATTGAGTTGTAGTGGTAATGTGGGATTTAGCTCCAACTGGCACCTAAACTTCAAACAGCTATAACTTTTGATTCGTTTGTCCGGATTTTGCCCAAAACACCTTTTCGCAATGAGCTCAGAGCCATACATCCTATGGAGAATAGGATTTACTCGATCGAGTTCATTTAGAGGTCGGTGGATAGTGGATTGCAGTGGAAATGAGGGATTTTGCTCCAATTGACACCTAAACTTAAAACATACATAAATTTGACCCGGTTGTCATATTTTTGCCCACAACACCTTTTCGGAATGAGATCGGAGCCCTGCATCCAATGGACAACAAGTTTTACCCATTCTTGTTCGTTTAGTGGTTGATCTAAAGTGGGTTGTAGTGGTAATGTGAGATTTACCTCCAAATGACACATAAACTTCAAACAGACAGAACTCTTGATCCAATTGCGCAATTTTTGCCCACAATACCTTTTAGAATGAGCTCGGAGGCCTACATCCAATGGAGAGTGGGATATAACCATTCAAGTTCATTTATTGTTCGATATACAGTGGTTCCAGTGGTTATGCGGGTTTGTAATAAGGTATTTAGCTTGAAAGGAGACCTAATCTTCAAATATCCGTAACTTTTGATCCTGTTGTCCGATTTTCGCCCACAATACCTTTTCAGAATGAGATCGGAGCCCAAAATCCAATGGAGAACAATTTTAACCCATTCAAGCTCGTTTAGAGGTCGATATACAATGGGTTGTACTGGTAATACTAGATTTAGCTCCAAATGACACATAAATTTCAAAATGAAAGAATTTTAGATGCGGTTTGCAGTGAAAGTAAGAGATTTAGCTACAAATGACACTCAAACTTTAAACATCAATAATTTTTGATCATGTTGTCTGATTTTACCCACACAACACCTTTTAGGAATGAGCTCGGAGCCCAACATTCATTGAAGCACAAGTTTTACCCATTGCAGGTCATTTAGTTGTCGATATATAGTGGGTTGCACTGGTAATGCGAAATTTAGCTCCAAATGACACCTAAACTTGAAACAGCCATAACTTTTGATCAGGTTGTCTGCTTTTGCTAACAAAACCTCTTCGAAATGAACTCCGAGCCATACATTCAATGGAGAGCAAGTTTACACAATCTAGTTCATTTAGTGATCGATATACATTGAGTTGTAGTGGTAATGTGGGATTTTGCTCCAACTGGCACCTAAACTACAAACAGCTATAACTTTTGATCCGGTTGTCCGGATTTTCCCAAAACACATTTTCGCAATGAGCTCAGAGCCATACATCCTATGGGGAATATGATTTACTCGATCGAGTTCATTTTGAGGTCGGTGGATAGTGGATTGCATTGGAAATGAGGGATTTTGCTCCAATTGACACTTAAACTTAAAAAATCCATAAATTTGATCCGGTTGTCAGAATTCGTTTAGTGGTTTATCTACAGTGGGTTGCAGTGGTAATGTGAGAAATAACCATAACTTTTGATCAGGTTGTCTGATTTTGCTCACAAATTCTCTTCGAAATGAGCTCCGAGCCATACATTCAATGGAGAGCAAGTTTTACACAATCTAGTTCATTTAGTGATCGAAATACATTGAGTTGTAGTGGTAATGTGGGATTTTGCTCCAACTGGCACCTAAATTACAAACAGCTATAACTTTTGATCCGGTTGTCCGGATTTTGCCCAAAACACATTTTCGCAATGAGCTCAGAGCCATACATCCTATGGAGAAGAGGATTTACTTCGATCGAGTTCATTTAGAGGTCGGTGGGATAGCGGATTGCATTGGAAATGAGGGATTTTGCACCAATTGACACCTAAACTTAAAAAAACCATAAATTTGATCCGGTTGTCAGATTTTTGCCCACACACCTTTTCAGAATGAGATCAGAGCCGTGCATCAAATGGACAACAAGTTTTACCCATTCTAGTTCATTTAGTGGTTTATCTACAGTGGGTTGCAGTGGTAATGTGGGATTTACCTCCAAATGACACAAACTTCAAACAAACAATACTCTTGATCCAGTTGCCCAATTTTTTCCCACAATTCCTTTTAGAATGAGCTCGGATGCCTACATCTAGTGGAGAGTAGGATATACCCATTCAAGTTCATTTATTGTTCGACATACAGTGGGTTCCAGTGGTTATGCGGGTTGGTATAAGGTATTTAGCTTGAAAGGAGACCTAATCTTCAAAAATCCGTAACTTTTGATGTGGTTGTCCGATTTTCGCCCACAATACATTTTCGGAATGAGATCGGAGCCCAAATACAATGGAGAACAATTTTAACCCATTCAAGCTCGTTTAGAGGTTGATATACAATGGGTTGTAATGGTAATACTAGATTTAGCTCCAAATGACACATAAATTTCAAAATGAAATAATTTTCGATGCGGTTTGTAGTGAAAGTAAGAGATTTAGCTACAAATGACAATCAAACTTTAAACATCAATAACTTTTGATCTGGTTGTCTGATTTTACCCCCACAACACCTTTTAGTAATGAGCTCGGAGCCCTACATTCATTGAACCACACGTTTTACACCATTGCAGATCATTTAGTTGTCGATATATAGCGGTTTGCACTGGTAATGCGAAATTTAGCTCGAAATGACACCTAAACTTGAAACAGCCATAACTTTCATCAGGTTGTCTGATTTTTGCTCACAAAACCTCTTCGAAATTAGCTCCAAGCCATACATTCAATGGAGAGCAAGTTTTACCCAATCTAGTTCATTTAGTGGTCGATATACATTGAGTTGTAGTGGTAATGTGGGATTTAGCTCCAACTGGCACCTAAACTTCAAACAGCTTTAACTTTTGATCCGGTTGTCCGGATTTTGCTCAAAACACATTTTCGCAATGAACTCAGAGCCATACATTCTATGGAGAATAGCATTTACTCGATCGAGTTCATTTAGAGGTCGGTGGATAGTGGATTGCAGTGGAAATGAGGGATTTTGCTTCAATTGACACCTAAACTTAAAACATCCATAAATTTGATCCGGTTGTCAGATTTTTGCCCACAACAACTTTTCGGAATGAGATCGGAGCCCTGCATCCAATGGATAACAAGTTTTACCCATTCAAGTTCATTTAGTGGTTGATCTACAGTGGGTTGCAGTGGTAATGTGGGATTTAGCTCCAATGACACAAAACTTCAAACAGACAGAACTCTTGATTCAGTTGCCCAATTTTTGCCCACAATACCTTTTAGAATGAGCTCGGAGGCCTACATCCAGTGGAGAGTAGGATATAACCATTCAAGTTCATTTATTGTTCGATATACAGTGGGTTCCAGTGGTTATACGGTTGGTAATAAGGTATTTAGCTTGAAAGGAGACCTAATCTTAAAATATTCGTAACTTTTGATCCGGTTGTCCGATTTTCGCCAACAATACCTTTTTGGAATGAGATCGGAGCCCAAAATCCAATGGAGAATAATTTTAACCCATTCAAGCTCGTTTAGAGGTCAATATACAATGGGTTGTACTGGTAATACTAGATTTAGCTCCAAATGACACATAAATTTCAAAGTGAAAGAATTTTAGATGCGGTTTGTAGTGAAAGTAAGAGACTTAGCTACAAATGACACTCAAACTTTAAACATCAATAATTTTGATCCTGTTGTCTGATTTTGCCCCCACAACACCTTTTAGGAATGAGCTCAGAGCCCAACATTCATTGAAGCACAAGTTTTACCCATTGCAGGTCATTTAATTGTCGATATATAGGGGGTTGCACTGGTAAATGCGAAATTTAGCTCCAAATGACACCTAAACTTGAAACAGCCATAGCTTTTGATCAGGTTGTCTGATTTTGCTCACATAACATTTTCGAAATGAGCTCCGAGCCATACATTCAATGGAGAGCAAGTTTAACTCAATCTAGTTCATTTAGTGGTCGATATACATTGAGTTGTAGTGGTAATGTGGGATTTAGCTCCAACTGGCACCTAAACTTCAAACATCTATAACTTTTGATCCGGTTGTCTGGATTTTCCCAAAACACCTTTTCGCAATGAGCTCAGAGTCATACATCCTATGGAGAATAGGGTTTATTTGATCGAGCTCATTTAGAGGTCGGTGGATAGTGGATTGCAGTGGAAATGAGGGATTTTGCTCCAATTGACATCTAAACTTAAAACATCCATAAATTTGATCCGGTTGTCAGATTTTTGCCCACAACACCTTTTCGGAATGAGATCGGAGCCCTGCATCCAATGGACAACAAGTTTTACCTATTCTAGTTTGTTTGGTGGTCGATCTACAGTGGGTTGCAGTGGTAATGTGGGATTTAGCTCCAAATGACACATAAACTTCAAACAGACAGAACTCTTGATTCAGTTGCCCAATTTTTGCCCACTGTTGAATCCAAAGATGTACCCCCGCGGTTTGCGACTAGAAAAGCGGAGGTTGCGGACTGTCGGTTACTTAGAAAGAAGGGAATGAGACCGTTAACCGCGGTCGAGGCCGAACTTCGCCCGTCACGGCAAATGCCACTCCTGTGACGGGCTTTCCTTTGATTAAAGTGAGAAGGTTACAGCGGGTTACAAGCGAAAGCCGGCCGGTCAAGCAGGTCGCAAGACAGGGAACTCGAGTCCGCAGCTCAAACAAGCAAGCTCCTAGATTCGTGTGTCTGTGTCTTGGGAACAGTGCCGCCCCCTATTTATAGGCTTGGGGGCCTGCCCGAACGGGCAGGGATAAAATAACCGCCTGCCCGGGTACAGGAGAGTCGGGCAGGCGGTGACGAGATACGAGGGAAGAGAAAGAGGCCGCGCGGTCTGACAGCCTGCACTTCCGATCTGACTTGGCCGGAGGCTTGAAGATGTTATGACCAAGGAGACAGCATAGTCCGAGCGGTCTCTTGTATGAGGCCGCGACTTGCCCTCCGGGTTTGAGCCTTGATATTCTTCATGATGCAACCCGAGTGGCCTCTGTCTTGAGACCGCAACTTGAGTTCTTGCCTCGAGCTTTTGACAATCTTGGGAATGGCCAGGAGTGTTACCAGACCGCCCGGATTGGCTTTCCTTGGTTAGAAGGCGGCTTCTCTTGGGATTACCCGACCTGGCCTGTCAAGCCGCCCGGCCTGAGAGAGGTTTTGCTTTAGTAGCGGTTTGCCGGGTAAACATAATCCCCGCATATTTTCAAATTCCAAAGAGATTTCGAAAATATCAGTCTTGCCCGGAGACCGCGCCCAACCTGCCAAAATTTATATAAGGGTCTGAGAGCCCCCCTCCCCCCCTTTTTCTTCATAATTCTTTCGAGACCACGGGGAACTATTCGCCAGCTGCGGTCAGATTTCTGAAGTCCGATTTCTTGAGTTCAACAATGAATGTTTTAAATAACTTCGCCAGCCAGACGGGCAAAGATAGCGACCAGAAGAAAGGTGATAAAGGAAAGGAGGATGAGCGGAAGAGGAGAGAGGAGCAGAGAAGAAAAGATCGAAAGAGAAAAGAGCGGTTTGAGAAAGAGCAGGCCGACAAGGCCAAGGCCGAGAAGGAACAGGCCGAGAAGGCCAGAGCTGAGAGGGAGCTGGCCGAAAAGGCCGAGGCTAAAAAGGAACAGGCCGAGAAGGCCAGAGCTGAGAGGGAGATGGCCGAAAATGCCGAGGCTGAAAAGGAGCAGGCTGATAAGGCCAGGGCCGAGAAGGAACAGGCCGAGGAGGCCAGAGCTGAGAGGGAGCTGGCCGAAAAAGCTGAGGCTGAAAAGGAGTTGGCCAGGCAGGCCGCAGAAGAGGAACTAGCTAGGCAGGCTGCTTCGGACATGCAACAACCCGCCACGGAGTTGGTGGTTTCAAGTCTCCCGGAACAACCCGAAGCGGGTGGTTTTAAGGCTCTCCCTCCAGACGTATCCATGTTCCTTAGTTCCGATATCGACCTACGAGAAGGGGGAGAGTCCGCCCCTCCAGATGCTCCTGTTACTCTGCTGAAAGGAGGGGAGCCCGCTGTTGTTAATAAAGCGGACTCCAACCAGGTCGCTTCCAGGACTGACGACGTGGCCCCTCCTTCGCGATGGGCATTACTCCTTCCGGGGAGCATCGCTTACTAATAAAAGTTGGGGAAGAAGGAGCGGCCAATTCTTCAACACCGGGCGGATTGGAAGAGGATGAGGCGGTCACCTCTCAGAGGTCGCGCGAGTTGATCCTCACCTCGACAGACGCGGCAGGCGAGTCCAGTCGGTCTCATCCGCCTGACTTGCCGTCCGCCAAGAAGAAGAAGAGGAAGAGGGCTGAGACGATAGCCGAGCGGATTGCTAGGAAGCCGGAAAACTGAAGGTCAAGAATAAGTCGATCTTGAAGAAGTCCGGCGTGGCTAGCCTTCAATTCAGGCCACATGAGAAAGAGGTATCTGAGGGCAGGTTACTCCTTCGGACAGGCCGGAAGAGATAAACCTGAATTCTGTGGAAAGTTTTCCATGAGTGCTGTTTTTAATGATATGGATACACTTGTGCAGCGGGATAGACTTCTTGGCAGCCCGATTACTCGTACTGACGTTGTAGACCTTGATGCTGATGAGTCCAACACTGGGGAGGCCGTGGCGAAGGTCGACGCCATTAGAACTGGGATGTAGCTGTTGAAGGCGAAGGCGGAGTCAATGAGAGGTTCCTTTGTCAAGCCCCAGCGGCTTGATCCTTTCTCGACAAGTAAACAGGTCTTGAATTTCCGTCCTGTCCGCTTCTTTCGATCGCGGCCTCGTAAGATGCAAAATGTTCTATTGTTGAACCCGCCGCCGAGCTTTATTCCATCCGCGGCTCAGACCTCCGCGGCTAGACGAAAGCTCAATGAAAGATTGTGGAGGGTGCAGCGACAAAGGATAGACCCTGAACAGTCTCGGCGGCCTATCCTCCCAGGCATTAATTCCGTTATACCTTTTGCATAGATTCGTTCGGTCATAACTGTTCTCTAACCGCTTTTTTTCTTGCATCAGATAATCCTGAGTCGCCAGTTAGGTCGGGCGACCTGGAGGCTCTTCTTCCACCACTGCCCAGCTCCATCTTGAGAACAGATCCCGGAACGGAGCATCTCAATAAGCTTGAACGCGATTATGGGACGGTGAAGGTGATGTTGAAAGAGAGGGAAGAGAAGGAAAAAGCTGCGCGAGCTGGTCTTGAGGTTAGTTTGGAAATTGAGAAGAAAGAGAAGGAGATTCTGATGGCTCAGTTGGAGGCCGAGCGAGCTGAAAGAGTGGCCGACCAAACTGAAAGGCTGTCATGGGAGAAGGCTTTTCAGGAGAGGGAGAAAGCTCTTAAAGAAGAGGTTGCCGCGGCGCGGGGCCAAATCGCTGTGGTGGTCGGGCGGTTTGATAAGGAGAAGAAGACGAACAACAAACTTGAGGATGACCTGAAGCACTACAAAGATAAATTCTACAATTTAACCCGGTCGATTAATAAGGGTCAGCGAACCACTTTAGCCACCTTTACCGTCGGAGAGACCTCAAATCCTCCAGCGGCCATGGATCCTGGCCGGGTTAACTTTCCTAATGAGGCTGCGGCGTCGCGCGCTATTCCGGCTGCCCGGGTAGAGCGTGATGCCGCGCGGCTTCATAGTACTTTTCAGCTAATGCATAAAAGCATGAATTCTTTGTATGGGCTTCTAATTCAATCCGGTGACCAGATCGCATGACTGCATTGGGAAGACGTTCCTCCGGAAGATCCCCGACCATGAATGGCTTTCAATTCGGACAATGTTTGTTTGTAATATTATTTGCAGTCTTCAGACTTATGACAGTCTTCTTGATGATACGCGCGATTTAATGTTTCTAATACTCCCGATCTGTATTTATGTCATAACGCTGCGCGATCTGTTTGCTTGAATGGATTTATAGTCCGCGCAATTTCTGTATGTGTTTCTTCCTTTGCAGGGCTTGAAAATTGATGGCCATACGGCCCGTGTTGTGATGATTTTGAGCACATAGCTCAAACTATTTGATAGAACGTATATTGAGATCCGCGCGATTAGAACGTATTTTTGTTAACTGCAGATCATTGGAAGCTATAAGTATCAGCTTCTGCTGAGTCATTCTCACAATTCCATGGCGCGATCCAAGAGCAAGTCGGAGCGATCTGAGAAGATCAAATCGAAGCGAACTGATGCGGCCGCAGCTTTTCATTCTGCTGACCATAAGAATGTCGTTTAAACCCAAGACGAGCTGGACGATTTCATAATGAGGCACATGACCGGGAGCAACCTGCTCGTGCGACTTCCCCTCCGTGATGAGCGGGTTAATTCTTCCAATCCGCACCAGGTCGCAGTGCCCATTGATCATTTTGAGAATGGTTTTAAGTTCTCACCACCTCTCGAGGTCATTGAGGTGTTTGACCATTATGGAGTTGTGCCCGGACAACTTTCGCCGAACTCTATAGCCTCAATATATAGCTTCATTTCGTATTTGCGGTCTGAGAGAACTCGATTCTCTATTGATCTCTTCAGAAAATTCTTCTCGGTGCGAGCTAAAGCAGATGTTGGGCCAACATCTTCAGAGGGCATCTCTATTTCGGATGCCGCGTCTTGAAGGTTGTTAATCTCGCGAACAAACATTCGAACTGGTCGGAATGATACCTTATGTTTGAAGGCGATTTCGGGCTGATGCCTGTTAGTCCGCAAGTCAGGGACGAAGAGGCATTCCGCCAGGTCGACGTTGGGCAGATCGAGTTGAAAACTTATAAGCTCCTTGAGAACGAGCGGCCTGAGGTTTACCATTATATTCCCCTATTTTCTAAGCTAGGGAATGTCCGTCCTGAAGATAGTAAGCTTCCCTTCAACTCGCTACTTCCAACCGGGCGGATTGTTTTTACTAAAACTTGACTGTCTTGCAGCTGCCCATATGGCTCCTTTGAACAAACCAGTCACGCCGTCCGTCCCGGTTTTGACTTAGAGGGAGAGGAAGGAAAGGAGAAAAAGGACAGATGGGACGGACTCATCTGAAGATGAGGGCCCGTTTTCCCCGGAGGAATTCGAACTCCTCCGGTCTTGTAGGAATCCGTGCGACTTGAAAGGCAAGGCGACAGTCCAATGGCATAAGGACGAGGCCGCCGTTCAAATCTCCACCGCGCTCCCTTCTGGGGGAGCGGAAACGTTGGCCGCCATGCGCTAGCCGCCGGTGGCGGCCTTGTATGGCTGGAAGAATCTGAGGAAGTTGAAGAGGGTTCCCGAGGAAGAACTTGCCAAGGTAGCCGCGCAAGCCGGAGCTTGAGGTTTTACAGCCAACCACTTATGGCTCTGGCATACAAGCGGCTTGTGTCGGCCAAGTGTATGCGGAGAAGAAAATTGAGGAACTAACCGAAGAGGTTACTCGGTTAATAAAATTGTGGAAGTAAGTTGGTGATTAACCGCGGCTTCTCTTTTTTCTGACCGCACGGCCTGATTCTGTTACCCTTCTTTATAGGATAAATATAATCCTGAAAACCCGGATTTCCAAGATGAAGTCTCTCTCTCATTTCTGATGGGGTCGACTGTTTTACCGGAAAACCGCTTCTAGGGTTGGACCATTCTCGGACCGGGCGAACTGCTGGGTCAGGCCGCTAGTTTCCAGGATCAATGGCTCTCAGTTCGAGGTAAGCCAGGTCAGGTGGTCTGACGTCATTTTCGGACCGCCCCCAAGGGTGAAGATCGTCAAGGGCCAGGGCAAAAAGGTTATCTGCGGTCTCAGGTAGGAGACCGCGCGGGTTGTGCCATAGAAACTCAAGGTTCAAGCCCGGGAGAACAAGCCGCGGTTTCAGATCAGAGACTAACCGGGTTGCCTCGTGAAGATCAGCCAAGCCATGTCCAGAAGGCAGACCGCGGTCTCAAGCCAGAGGCCGCTCGGTCTGCATCATTGACTTGGTCCCGGTATCTTCAGCCTCAGGTCAGATGGGTCGGAAGAGCAAGCCGCCAAGCCGCGCGGGCTTCTTTCTTTTTCTTCTTTGTGCATCCGTCACCGCCTGCCCGTTTCTCCTGTACCCGGGCAGGTGGTAATATATACCTGCCCATTCGGGCAGGCCCCAAGCTTATAAATAGGGGGCGGCACTGTTCACAAGACACGCACACTCGAATCCAAGAGCTCGCTTGTCTGAGCTGCGGTCTCGAGTTTCCCGTCTTGCGAACTGTTTGACCGGCCGGCTTCTTCTTTCCTGCACTTGTAACCGCTACTTTCAATCAAAGGAAAGCCCGTCGCAGGAGTGGCATTTTCCGCGACGGGGGCGAAGTCTGGCCTCGACCGCTGCTAGCGGTCTGAATTCTCTAACCCAAATAGTAACCGATAATCCGCAACTCTCGATTTCTTTCGGGGGCACACTTTGAATCGAACAAAACACGCGACCTTCAGATCGCGGACTGTCAGCGAAATCTTGGTTCAGAATGTCAGACCGCCAGTTCCCTCCAAGAGACCGATCCGACCATAGCGATGACTCTTTGTGGGAAGCTCTGGAGCGAACAAAGAGAGAAGCCGACCAGGCCCAGAAAGCAACTGATCAGCGTCTGGACGCGATCAGTCAGGCTCTAACTCTGTTAACCGAGCGGTTAGCCCCCCAGCAGGCCGCGGCTAACCGGGCGGTAACTCCTGTCCTACCTCCTCCACCTCCATACCCATTTGCGCAAGTCGCCCATTCCCGACCACCACAAGAAGGTTCTGCGGATCGGCAAAATTTCTACTAAGAGGCCGCGCACTGTATGCCGGCTGGTCCTCAACTTCTAGGGGGCGGTTCTCAGGCCGCTCACTTTTCCTATCCGCCCTGAGGTCGCCGCCTACCAATCCTACCCGGCTGGAGCCCCTGCCCGCTCCTATCAGGCGGTCTGTCCGCAAATGACCGCAGCAGAGATCCCTACCACCCTGCTTTCCCTCTGACGAGGATACCGAGGAGAGTTCTCCCTTCACGGATGAAATCCGAGGAGAGCCGGCCCCAAATAACTTTCGAGAACCACGCCTGTCAAACATTAGTGGGGAGTCCGATCCGGCAATTCATCTCCAAGCATTTGAATCGGCTGTTGCTCTGAGGACCATCACCGATGCAACTAAGTGTAAGCTCTTGGTGACGTCCTTTGATGGACAAGCCAGAGAATGGTTATGGATTGCATCCTCAATCCATCAGATGTTTTGCGGAATTGCGTAGAGAATTTCTGCTTCGATTCTCTACCTCGAAAAGAGGAAGAATGGTCCCGGCAGCCCTATTTGAGATACGACAGCAAGAAAATGAAACGTGGGCCCGCTTCGTCGACCGTTTCCAAAGGGAGATAATGGAGGTGAAAACGTCGATCCAGAGTTATATAGGGTCGCTTTGATGCATGGCCTAGGGAGGGGCCGTTGAAATTTGAAGCTCAAATCAGGGAACCAAAGACATATCAGAGATGATTAGTCTGGCTAATAAGTTTATCAGGGGGGAAAGACTAATCCTGGTTATGTTGCCAAGTTGCTCCGCGACAATGACCAGTTTAATTCCGCATCAACCCATCAGCAACATTACAATCACCCATCTCGGCCTGATTTCGAACCTCGGGCTCAGAGGGGAAGGAATCTTAAGCCTAAGCAACCATTCTCGGTCCATCAACGGTTTCAAGATCAGAAACCGCCGTTGGCCATCGCACCCACTCAACCCATGGGGGTTCCGCAAATAATGCCCGTGTATCTGCCGCAGTACATCGCACAACCATCCCCAACTATCCCGTCCATCCGATATGATGAATCACAGGAGTCATTCACCCCCTTAACGTCACCATGAACGAGGTCGTTCAGATTCTCCAAAAGAGGCCTGACTTCAAGAGGCCCCCTCCTTTGAAATCGGAAGTTCACTCGGAACCAAACCTTTATTGTGAATATCACAAAGAGGAGGGGCATCAGACTGAGGATTGTCGTGCCCTCCGGTGGTTGA